>WOXC01008820.1:0-75043 GCA_011680675.1 Gymnobelideus leadbeateri
ATGATAAACTACTTTGAGTCATTGATCTTATCCAATAAATCCTCCATTATTTCAGGGATCAAAACATACAGAACAATACTTTTTACATACTAATTCTCTGGGAAACATCACCATTTGGGAAAAGATTTTTCTTCATTTTTGACTCTACAGTGGACTTTCATGACATGCTTTTATTTCACAAGAATAGGCCTTGAAAATAGCCATGTGTTTTTGAATATGCAAGAGCTCATAGAAAGGTGCATTGTGGATGTGAGTAGATTGTAACACCATATAAACAAGTTATTACAAATAACCTGGCTTCATGCAACTATAAAAGCAAAAACAGAAGATTCTTCCCATGCTGAATTTATAGGATATTGGCAAGAGTCAGAAAATGGTTATGCTTAAATGTTTTGTGATCTTTATCTTTAGAAGGAATGCTGGTGTAAAATAAAACATATATGGCAACAGTGCCTTCTTGGTCTCTGACTAGTCAGTGACTTTCATGCAATAAGAAAGCAATCCTTATGAATACACATGAAATGCTGCTGCCTTCAAGCCAGTTTTGAGATGGGCAGAACACTTACCCCACTGAGATGAGGGGACAGCTAGGTGATACAGGGTGTAGATTGCTATGCTTGGAGTAAGGAAGACCTCAGTTTAATCTGGCCTGAAACACGCTGTATGACCCTGTAGCAGCAAGCACCCCAATATCCCCAGGGTGACTGCCAACACAGGTTCTTAGATCTGCTTTTCAAAAGGAAATCAACTCAAAATGGGTTAACAAGCTTACTTTAATCAAACAAACACACATTACCTAGTTCAGGGGAAAAAGGTCAGCACCCCAAACTTCAGAGTTACAGAACTTACAGATCAAACAGACAGGCTTCCAAACTGTCCAACCATTATATCAATACCAAATCACAGTTACCAGAGAGGGAAGCATCAACATCTGGGTTTTCAAAGCCGGGGGGGCTCTCAACAACGGCTTCCCAGAGTCTCATCTGGTCAAATCACACAACACTTCTCAAAGTGAGCCCCAAAGCAAAGCCTCCCATCAGGGTTTATATAGCCTTCTCCTGGCTCAGAGAATGTAACAACCTTCTTGACCCACTGCCCAATCACAAAGTATCAAGGTGTGGTCTTTCCTGAAAAACAAGCCTCCCACCACAGGCTCCAGGTGCACTTAAGCTAGGGGCAGGGAAGATCTTTAAATTTGCATTTCCATTACATTCGGCCCCAAGATCTTTCATGCCCATAGCATACACAATTTACATTTGAATTAGCACTAAACATCTCTTAGGTCACATTTTCCAGGTACATAATAAAATCACAATATAATCTCAAAATACAATAGTCCAAGTCTTCCACTCATGGGGCAAATGTTAACTCAGTCCACTTATCAGTAAAATCAAAAAATAGTCACTCTTAAGTTAACTCAATCAGTTACATCAGTTTTCAAAGTACAAGTCTTCCACTCAAAGTACAAAGGCAAAGTCTTGATTAACTCAATTAGTCTCTTATCTGTAACAATATCTCAAAGTACAATTAGTCACTTATTCAGTAAAGTCTTACTAAGTAAGCATAGCATAGACAATTTACGTTTCAATTAGCACTAAGCATCTCTTAAGTCATATTTTCAAGGTACATCTAAAGTTACCAAAGTGGCCACTGGGCCTTAAACACAAAATACAAAGCATTATTACATCAATTCACAAAATTCAAAGCATTATCACATAAAGTTCTCTTGGGAGGAGGGGGGGTGTCCTTCCCATATAACACTGCTCCAGCCCCTGCTTCCAAATCCAGAGAGGGAACTAGGCAACAAAACCAAAGTGGGGTCCTTGGTGTCCATGGCATTTCACCCCACCCACCAGTCCTGGTTCCCAAACTGTGGCATGCAGCAAGGAAACACATTCAGTGCCCCAGCTTTGCCACACAGTCCTTATCTTGTCCTGTGGCTGAACTCCAAACTCCTGGGTTCCTTCTCCTCCAGCAGAAGGCAGCAGCTCCAGGCTTCTCCACAGGTCTCCATGCAGGCAGCTCACCATTCCTGCTCTCAGCTCAGTGAAGTCAGCATGCAGGCCGTTCTTCTCTCCTGCTCCATGGCTCCATAGAATCACAGCTACTACAACTGGGAAACAAACAATTATCCCAGCCCCCATAATTTCCTTTTACTCAGCAGATCCCATCCCTCATCGCCATTTTGTAGCAGCAAGAACCCCAGCATCCCCAGAGTGGCTGCCAACACAGGTTCTTAGATCTGCTTTTGTAGAGGAAAGCAACTCAAAATGGGTTAACGAGCTTACTTTAATCAAACAAACACACATTACCCAGTTCAGGGGAAAAAGGTCAGCACCCCAAACTTCAAAGTTACAGAACTTACAGATCAAACAGACAGGCTTCCAAACTGTCCAACCATTATATCAATACCAAATCGCAGTTACCAGAGAGGGAAGCATCAACATCTGGGTTTTCAAAGCCAGGGGGCTCTCAACAACGGCTTCCCAGAGTCTCATCTGGTCAAATCACACAACACTTCTCAAAGTGAGCCCCAAAGCAAAGCCTCGCTTCAGGGTTTATATAACCTTCTTCTGGCTCAGACACTGTAACAACCTTCTGGACCCACTGCCCAATCACAAAGTATCAAGGTGTGGGCTTTCCTGAAAAACAAGCCTCCCACCACAGGCTCCAGGCACATAAGCTAGGGGCAGGGAAGATCTCCAAATCTGCATTTCCATTACAGACCCTAGGAAAATCATTTTACCTCTGATTGCCTCAGTTGTCTCAGCTGTAAAATAGTGATAACAGCACCTACCTGACAAGAGTTGTTGTGAGGATTAAATGAGATGATATTTGCAAAGCACTAGGTAGAAGAGTCCCTGGTATATAGTAGGCATTATGTAAATATTTATTACCTTCTCCTTCCATTCTCAATTAGTGATTTGGAAGAGTTCTCTTAACAGAAATTATTTGTGTAAGCACAATGTCTTTTACCTTGAAGTTACATGGGGAATACCATTGAGTAATAAGAAATATTAACAAAAGGGATATCTCATGAGTAATGTGTCTTTCTTTCTATCAACACTTTTCTATATATACTTGAAGAAGCATCAAAGTGATGTTTCAACTACATCCTTCTTCTGCCTCATCACCTTTCCCTTTCTTCAATCTGTACCAATTTCTTCTACCCTCCTATAATGGAAATGCAAATTTAAAGATCTTCCCTGCCCTTAGCTTAAGTACACCTGGAGCCTGTGTTGGGAGGCTTGTTTTTCAGGAAAGACCACACCTTGATACTTTGTGATTGGGCAGTGGGTCCAGAAGGTTGTTACATTCTCTGAGCCAGGAGAAGGCTATATAAACCCTGAGGAGAGGCTTTGCTTTGGGGCTCACTTTGAGAAGTGTTGTGTGATTTGACCAGATGAGACTCTGGGAAGCCGTTGTTGAGAGCCCCTGGCTTTGAAAACCCAGATGTTGATGCTTCCCTCTCTGGTAACTGTGATTTGGTATTGATATAATGGTTGGACAGTTTGGAAGCCTGTCTGTTTGATCTGTAAGTTCTGTAACTCTGAAGTTTGGGGTGCTGACCTTTTTCCCCTGAACTAGGTAATGTGTGTTTGTTTGATTAAAGTAAGCTTGTTAACCCATTTTGAGTTGCTTTCCTTTTGAAAAGCAGATCTAAGAACCTGTGTTGGTAGTCACCCTGGGGATGTCGGGGTGCTTGCTGCTACACCTCCTCTACCTCTTTTTCTTTTCTCTACCTTTTTTTCTATCCCACCTTTCCCTATGTGAGTCAAGGTTCTGCTTCTGCTGCTCCCTCCTCCCTTTTCATCACCTCTCTTTTCCTCTCTCATTTCCCAACATCTACTGGACCTCTACTCCAGCTCTTACCTTGAAGTTACATAAGGAAGTCAGATACCCCAAAATCTGACTATACAAACTGACTCATTAAAGGTGGAAACAGAATAAAAATTAAGTATTTCAAGTACAATAAAAGGTTTAGATGGAGAGAGTGACTGGGCTGAGCAGCTAAGGGTTGCCACAGCTTCCACTTTTCAGTGACAGAGATATGTTCAGCCAATCCTTAGTGAGCCTCAGGTTGAATTCCTCCTCTGCCCAACACTGAAAGAGAATGACTACAGGTGTGAAAATAAATTTCTGTTGGAAAATAAATTAGTCCCAGACTCTTCAAAAGGAAGGGTCTTATGGGATATGGGTGCAAAAAACCTGTATTAAGTTTCATTTCTGGGTCAGGAGGCAGCCAGACCCTGAGTTAAATCCAAAACTAGATGAAGGTATACAAATTCTCAAAGAAGTTCCAGCAAATCAAGGAAGATAACTATAACAACAACTATTTTAATAGAGAGATTATACTAAATAAGCAATTTACAAATCAGGCAGTAGCAAAGTGCAGAGGAAAGAGAAACGCGAAATTACAGTAAGATGTTTTTCTTTTTTTTTTTGCTTTTTGGAGGGCAGTTGGGGTTAAGTAACTTGCCCAAGGTCACACGGCTAGGTTTTTTTTTGTTGTTGTTGTTTGTGTGTGCGTTAAGTGTCTGAGGCCGGATCTGAACTCAGGTCCTTCTGACTCCAGGGCCGGCACTCTACTCACTGTGCCAAGTAGCTGCCCCAAGATGTATTTCAAAATAAATTTTGGGTGGCACTGGCCATGTATTGCTCCTCCAATTCATTTTTCCTTTCCAGAAGCAAATATTCAGCAAAGATATGATGAGTCTCAGGCTGAATTCTTCCTAGGCCCCACACTGGAAGAGAATAACTGTAGGTATGAACACAGGTTTTCAGAGGTCAATAGGTTATTCTGAGACTATCTAAAAGGATTGCCTGATTATGTCTAGATCACTCCCCTGTCACTGAAATAAACAAACATATAAATAGGCAAAGGAACTAGTATATCAATGAATGCCTAAATGAATACCATTGGATAAAGCACAGGGCTTGAAGTGGGGAACGATCATCTTCCTTGAATTCAGATCTGGTCTCAGGAACTTGCTATCTGTGTGACCCTGGGAAAGTCACCTAAACATTTTTTTTTGTTTGTTTCTCAGTTTCCTCATATGTTAAGTGAGGTGGAGCAGGAAATAGCTCACCATTCTAGTATATTTGCCAAGGAAACCCCAAATCAGGTCACAGTGAGTTGAAAGGGACTGAAACAACTAAAGAACAACAAATGGACAAAAAGGCTCTATGAAATGTGGATGTCATATTTCTATTAGAGACTTATGTATAGAATTTAGGTATTCCCTGCAGTGTTGCTACAGAAATATAAAGGGGATTATTCTTTTATGTTGTGAATTCTTTAGGACTCATTTACTCTTTTATTCTGTGAGTTTTCCTTTAAAGGAACATAGGGAAGTTGTTCTCATAACACCTTTTAATTATTTTCCTTTTCTTTTCTTTTTAAACTTATTTTTGGTTTTCAGAATTCATTTCCCCAAGATTTTGAGTTTCAAATCCCTCCCCCATCTCTCCCCTCCTTCCACCTAAAGACACCACGGATTCTGATTAACCCTTCCCCCAATCTGCCCTCCGTTCTATCACCCCCCACTTCCTTTAACCCCTTTCCCTTTTTACTTTTCTGTAGGCAAGATAGATTTCTATACTCCTTTGCCTGTATATTTTATTGCCCAGTTGCATGTAAAGACATTGAGCATTTGTTTTTTTTTATATTTGATCTCCAATTCTCTACTTTCCTCCCTCCCCACTTACCCATGTTGAGAAGGCAAGCAATTTAATATAGGTTATACATGCATATTCATGCAAAACACTTCTATAAAAGTCATGTTTTGGAAGACTAACTATATTTCCCTCCATCGTATGCCAACCCCTCCCAATCATTCTATTCTCTTTTTTGACCCTGTTCCTCCTGAAAAGTGTTTGCTTCTGATGGTGGAGTAGAAGCAGCACTTCTGAGTAGCCCCAGCTTCCACCCCGTCTACCTCCAATACATGTAAAAATGACCCTAAACAAACTTTAGAGCCAAAGAACCCAAAAAATGACAGAATGAAACAAATCTCCCAGAAGGAAGTCCAACAGGCTGGGAGGAAGGGTCCAATGTAGTGTGCTGGGAGTGGAGCACAGTCCTGACTGAGCCATGGTTTTAGTCCCAGGGTGGCCCCAACCAGCATTGGCAGCTGGAGCAAACTTCACTAGAGTAAATCACCAGCAGCTGTAGCAGTTTCCAGACTTCTCAATCTGCAAATGCCAAAGACATAGTAAAAGGTCAGCATGGAATTTTGTTGGAAACAGGGAGAACAGGATGTGGCTCTGGAGAGAGAAGCAGAGGAGGTACTGTGGCTTCAGCTGCTGCTGTGTGGCTACTTCTGGTGCTCTTGGCCTGCAGATTATAGGATGACCAAGTGACTATTCAGAGTGTAATTGAATGTCCTTTGACCTGTTTGGTTATAGATTACAGGCTTGGGTGGTGGTCCTGGGGTGTGTGACAGTGAACCAAAGTATGTAGGGGCTGTAGAGAGGGTGTCCATCTAACAGCTCCAGCAGCTGCAAAATCCTCAGTGATTTGGGACATGACTCTCTTCATCATGGAAGCAGAGTTGTGCTGCGGCAAAGAGCTCAAAAGTCAAGTGATTGGCTGGCAATATGAGCAAGCAACAGAAGCACAAACAGATGATAGACTCCATTTTGGGGGACAAAAGGGATCAAGGCATGGAGTGGGAGGAAAATATCAAAGTCAGAACTCTTGAATCAAGAGCCTCTAAGAAAAATATAAACTGGTTACAGGCCATGGAGGAGCTCAAGAAGGATTTCAAAAATAAAGTAAGAGAAGTGGAGGAAAAATTGGGAAGAGAAATGAGAATGATACAAGAAAATCATGAAAATAAGTCAAAGGCCTGCTAAAGGAGACCCAAAAATACACTGAAGAAAACAACACTTTAAAAATGGATTAACCCAACTGGCAAGAGAGGACCAAATAGCCAATGAAGAGAAGAATGCTTTAAAAAGCCAAATTTGCCAGATGGAAAAGGAATTTCAAAAGCTCACTGAACAAAATAACTCCTTCAATATTATATAGGAGAGTCCTGCAGAGGTGTCACCGTGTGGGGAAGAGGCTTCCCAGACAGAAGCACTCTAGCCAAGCAGCTTCCTAGTGATATTTCCCCAGGATTAAGTCAGCAGCTCTTCCTGCAGTGACCTTCCACTTGCCTCTGCTGACCAGTGAAGCTAGAATGCTGAGCCTGGACCTGTGCTCATGCTTCTTTTCTAACCAGCAGGCCCTCTCCCACTACCCTGATTATAGAGAGGCGATTTGAAATAAGGGGCTGCCTTGCATACATCAGGGCAGGGGAGCTAGCCTAAAACAACTGTTTCCTTCTGAAGGATCTTTTCTGCTCAGTTCTATTCTGCTCTTAGCGATCTAGCTTCTCAGTGGAGGAAAAAGACCACCAGCATCATCACTGGACTAGAAATACTGGCTCTGAGACGAGGCAGCATGGGGAAAGGGACACAGGGGGAAAACTAAGAGAAGACCCCAAAAGCCACCTTTACCCCAGAGTCTCTGCCAGTTATCTCTGATCAAGGTCCCAAGTCAGGGCCAAGGATGTGAAAGGATGCAAAAGGCAAGACAGGAAGGACCAAGAGGCCGCCAGCATCCCTGGTTCAGACCTCCCTGACGGAGGCAGAAAGGAGAGAGCCCCTAAGGTTATGAGGCTGTCGCTGCAGCTGCCTTTGACAAAACTCATCTCAGAAGACCTAGGGCAACAGTAGAAGATGGGAGTGGACTATCCTGACAGCTTGAAAGGGGCAGGGAAAGCAAAGGCAAGCCATTCCCAGGATGTGTCCAGAGCCTTCTTCTGCCTGCCAGATTCCTCCTCAGGTCACCCCTGGGGAAGGGAAGGTCCAGAGAATGAGGTAGCCTTTGGCTCCTCCTCAGCCAGAAGGACTACAGAGCCAGGGAGGGAGAAGCCTGGCAAAGGGAGAGTCAGCTACCTTCACTGTGTTCCTCCTATTCTCAGACTTCCTCTGGCCCCACAGAAGTGGAACTCAATAAATAGTATTTAAAAAATATTAGATGGGAGCAAGTGGAAGCTAATGATTTTATGAGAAATTAGGATATTAAAAAACAGTCCGAAACAAATGAAAAAAAAAAGAAAGCAATGTGAACTATCTCTCATCAGAAAAACCACTGACCTGGAAAATAGATTCAGGAGAGATAATTTAAAAATTATTCATCTACCTGAAATCCATGATCAAACAACAACAACAACAAAAAAGCAACCAACCAAACAAACAAAAAAACCTTAGATACCATCTTTCAAGAAATTATCAAGCAAAATTGCCCTGATATTCTAGAGCCAGAGGGCAGAATAGAAATTGAAAGAATTCACTGATCACCTCTTGAAAAATATCCCAAAAAGAAAACTCCTAGGAATATTGTAGCAAAATTCCAGAATTTCCAGATTAAGGAGAAAATACTGCAATCAGTCAGGAAGAAATAATTTGAATATTGTGGAAATACAATCAGGATAACACAAGACCTAATAGCTTCTAAATTAAAGGATCAAAGGGCTTGGAATATAATGTTACAGAGGTCAAACGAGCTAGGGCTAAATCCAAGAATCACCTACCCAAAAAAACTGAGTATAATGCTACAGGGGAAAAATATGGTCATTCAATGAAATAGGGGACTTTCAAGTGCTCCTTTTTTTTTAAACAAATGCTTTATTAACTTCTGTTTTACATCGTTCATTTCCACCAGATTTTGAGTTGCAATCATTTTTCCCCCATTATTCCCCTACCCAACCTCCCAGAATAGTAGTCCCACAAGATATCGCTTCCTCCGATCTGGTCTCTCCCATACCTTCTCCCATACCCCCATCGACTTTTCCATTAGAGGAAGGTGAATCTTTGTGTCCCGATGCCTGCACATCTTATCTCCCAATTACAAGCAAAAGAGTATTAATAATAGTATTTATGTATATTTGAAACATTTAATGTTACGACCTCGAATTTCAGATCCATTTCGTTCCTCCCTTGTCACCCATTCCTTCTTGGGAGATAAGTAATTCAGTATATGTTGTACACGTCTAGCTATGCAAAACATTATCATAGTAGATATATTGTACAAGGCTGCTTATAATTCCCTCCCACTCATCCCACCCCCCACCAGGTCCATTCCCTACATGATCCTGTCCCTCTTCTATAGTGGGTACTTCCAAGCTCCCCTCCCCCCAAGGATGCCCTCCCATCCATCATCCCTCCTCTCATCCCTCTTCCCCCTATCCTGCTGCAGGTTGAGATATCCCATTTAGTATGTATGTCATTTTCTCCCTGAATCAAATTTAATGTGAATGGGGTTTTGCCTTTTTAGCCTTCCTTATTTACCCTACCATGTCTCTCCCCATCTCCTCTTGCCACTTTCCTCTCTCACCTCATAATTTCATCCCTTGAGTACTCTCCCTTCCCAACAAATTCAACCTATGCCCTCTATCCATATATAACTGTAACCATATACACACACCTTCACATATGTATTCATATGACCACACCCCCTTCATCCATTATTTTCATAGTGAGAAAGATATCATCAGTCACAGTTATTGCTTTTCCATATAGGAATGAAAATAGTTCAACTTTGATAAGTTCCCCTTGATCTCTCTTCCCCGATTACCTTCTCAGGCATCTCTTCCTTCCTGTGTCTGGATGTCAAATTTTCTATTCAATTCTGGTTTTTTCCTCAAGAATGCTTGAAAGTCCTCTATTCCACTGAATGACCATATTTTCCCCTGAAACAAAATACTCAGTTTTGCTGGGTAGGTGACCCTTGGGTTCGTTCCCAGTTCTTTTGCCCTCTGGAATATCATATTCCATGCCCTTCGATCCCTCAGTGTAGAAGCTGCCAGGTCCTGGGCTATTCTGATTGTGTTTCCACAATATTGAAATTGTTTCTTCCTGGCTGCTTGGAGTATTTTCTCCTTGATCTGGGGATTCTGGAACCTGGCTATAATATTTCTGGGAGTTTTCTTTTTGGGATCTTTTTCAGGAGGTGATCGGTGGATTCTTTCAACCTCTATTTTGCCCTCTGTTTCTAAAACATCAGGGCAGTTTTCCTTGAGAATTTCTTGGAGGGTGATTTCCAGGTTCTTTCCTTGATCATGGCTTTCAGGTAGTCCAATAATTTTTAAATTGTCTCTCCTGGATCTATTCTCCAGGTCAGTGGTTTTTCCCATGAGATATTTCACATTGCCTTCTAATCTTTCATTTGTTTGGATCTGCTTAACAGCATCTTGATTTCTCATAAAGTCATTAGCTTCCATTTGCTCCAGTCTAACTCTGAAGGAATGAATCTCCTCAGTGAACTTTGGAGATTCTTTTTCCATCTGGCAAATTCGACTTTTTAAGGCATTCTTCTCCTCATTGCCCTTTTGGGCCTCCTTTGCCATTTGAGCTAGTCTATTTTTTAAGGTGTTGTTTTCCTCAGTCAGGCTGTTGACCCTCATTTCATACTTTTCCTGCATCCTTCTCCTTTCTCTTTCTAATTTTTCCTCCACTTCTCTTATTTGATTTTTAAAGTCCTTCTTAAGGTCCTCTATGGCCTGCAACCCGCTCATATTTTCCCCTGGGGCTTTTGGAGCAGGACTTCTGACCTCACAGTCCTTTTCCCACTCTATGCCCCCAAAATAGGAGTCTAGGGTTGCATTTTTCTGTTTCCTTTGCCTTGGCATGTTGCCACTTAATTGGTTGACTTTTGGGCTTCTTGCCACACTATGGCTTTAAGGCCAGTTAGAGGAATTTTCGTCCCGAACATGTGGGGGGCAACTTCCGTTTCTGGCAAGCTGTAAACCCACCCACAACTTCCCCCCTAGATCATAATCCAGATCCAGGGAGGTTAAAGCAAGAGCGATTACCCCCCAAGACTGATCGCTGGATCTCCCCACGATTTGTAGGCTGGCAGTGGGAGCTGCCTCTGAAAACTACAAAATGGTGTGTCTCCTCAGGGGCTTCTAGCCCCCAGGGAAGGGAGCTGACGCATTCTCCAAATACAGGTCCCAAAGTCCATAGGACACTAACCTCTTACTTTGTCCTAGGCATGTCTATGTTGATATTTCTGGAGTCACCACAGCTCCTGGTGTTCTGGGGTTCCTCCAGCCGGCTGCTGGCCCTGCCGCCCTGGGGCTAAAACCTCGGCTCACACGGCCCTGGGCTCGGCTCGGCTCCTGCGCTCTGCACTCTGTGTGCTGCCAGGTCCCAGACCTCTGCACTGGTCCTTCCTGCAGGGCTGCTGGGCTGTCCTCAGCAGGAGGTTAACTTCTCTGTGTCATTCTGTGGGTGCTGGGGCTCCAGAAGTTTTTCAGAGTCCCCTTTTACATAGTTTGGGGGGAATCTGGGGGCAGAGAGGCTTGGACGAGCTGTTTCTACTCCACCATCTTGGCTCCGCCCCCAACTTTCAAGTGTTCTTGATGAAAAAACCTGAGCTGAACAGAAAATTTGGCTTTCAAATACAAGAAGCAAGAGAAGCATGAGAAGGTAAACAGGAAAAAGAAATCATAAGGAATTTATTAAAATTAAACTATTTATATTCCTATATGGAAAAATGATAATTGTAACTCATAAGACTTTTCTCAGTATGAGGATAGTTGAAGGGAATACATGTGTATCTATAGGAGCATGTATGTGTATATAAATATATATGTGATTGTGGGCATTTGTATCTTTATGTATACATAGACAGAGGGCACCGGATGAGTTGAATACGAAGGGATGATATCCAAGATAAAAAATTAATAGGTGAGAAAGAATTTATTGGGAGAAGGAGGGGAGAAAGAGATTAGGGTAAATTATGTCATTTAAAAGAGGCAAGAGAAAATTGTTACAATGGAGGGGAAGAGCAGGAAGGTGAAAAAGAACAGGACAACCAGATTCTCATTGAATTTGGCCTAAGCAGGTAATAACATACACACTCAATTGGGCATCTTACCCTACAGGATAATAGAGGGGTAGAGGATAAGATGGGGGGATAGAAAGCATGGCAGATTGGGGGAGAGGGTAGTTAGAAGCAAACATTTTTGAAAAGGTAAAGGGTCAAAGGAGAAAATAGAATAAGTGGGAGGCAGGATAGGATGGAGGGATATATTGTTAAGTCTTTCACAATATAACTACTATGGAAATGGCTTGGGTAAATACACATGTACGACCTATATTGAATAGCTTATCTTCATCAGAAAAAGGCAAGGAGGGAAGAAGGGAAAAAATATGGAACGCAAAGTTGTAAAAAAAATGTCTAAAAACTGGTTTTTTTACATGCAACTGGGAAATAAGATATATAAGTACTGGGATACAGAAACCCATCTTGCCCTACTAGAAATTTGGTAGGGGAGGATATAAGAGAGAAGATATGGGGGAAGGGGTATTCAGGAGGCTTGCTATTTTTGGGTAGGTGTAGGGAAAAGATAGGGCGAGAAAAATTGTAATTCAAAAGATTGTGGAAATGAATGTTGAAAACTAAAAAGAAATAAATTAAAAATTTGAAAAAAAAAAGATGTTTGGCTTTGATTAACCCCCCCCCCCCTCAATTTGCCCTCCCTTCTATTATTCCCCCATCCTTTTTATTCCCTTCATCCCTACTGTCCTGTAAGGGAAGATAGATTTTCATACCAGTTGAGTGTGTATGTTATTTTAACCTTAAGTCAAATATGATGAGAGTAAGCATCTCTCATTCCCTCTGACCTTCCCCACCATCCCCTCCATTGTAAAAACTTTTCATGGGGGGCAGAGCCAAGATGGCAGAGTAGAAACAGCACTTCCAAGGCCCTCTGCCCCACAAAACTTCCAAACAATGTAAAATGGGACTCTGAACAACTTCTGGAGCCCCAGCACCCACAGAACTACACAGAGAAACTAACCTCCCACTGAGGAGAACCCATCAGCCCTGCAGGGAACAGCAAGCGCAACGCTCGGAGAGCAGGCAGCATAGCACACTGGGAACCAACAGTGCAGCACTCTGAGAACTGAGCCCAGGCCCACTTGAGTCTCGGTTTTAGCCCTTGGGCAGCTGGGCCAGCAGCCTGCTGGAGGGACCCCAGAACACCAGGAGCTGTGGCGATTCCAGAATTATCAGCAAAGATATGTCTAGGACAAAGTGAGAGATTATTGCCCTATGGACTTTGGGACCGGTATTTGGGGAATGTGTCAGCTTCCTCCCCTGGGGGCAAAAAGATGCTGAAGAAATGCTGCACAGAAGCCATTTTGCAGCATCAGTGGCGGCTCTAGCTCCTGGTCTGCGAACTGTAGGGAGATCCAGCAATCAGTCTGGGGGTTAATTGCTCCTGCTTTAAATTGCCTGGATCTGGATTGTGGTCTGTTGGTGGGGGAGAGTTTGGGGTGGGTATCCAATTTGTCAGAGCGGGTGGAGGCTTTACAGAGGCTACCCAACTGGTGGAAGTTGTGAAGACCCCATGTTTGGGATGGAAGCTCTCCTGTCTGGTGGCAGAGTCCTAATGTGGCAACAAGCCCCAAAATCAAGCAATTAAGTGGCAACATGCCTAGGCAAAACAAACAAACAGAAAAATTCAACATTGGACTCGTTTTAGGGGCAAAGAGGATCAAAGCATGGAGGAGGGCTGTGAGGTCAGAACTCCTGCACCAAAAGTCCCAAATGAAAATACAAGTTGGCTACAGGCCATAGAGGACCTTAAGAAGCAGATAAGAGAAGTAGGGGAAAATTGAGAAGAGAAATGATAAAGATGCAAGAAAAGTAAGAAATGACAGTCAACAGCCTGACTGAGCAAAATAACACCTTAAAAATAGACTAACTCAAATGGCAAAAGAGGCTCAAAAAGGCAATGAGGAGAAGAATGCCTTAAAAAGTCGAATTTGGGGGCGGAGCCAAGATGGCGGAGTAGAAACAGCTCCTCCAAGCCTCTCTGCCCCCAGATTCTCCACAAACTATGTAAAAAAGGACTCTGAAAATCTTCTGGAGCCCCAGCACCCACAGAACGACACAGAGAAGCTAACCTCCCGCTGAGGACAGCCCAGCACCCTGCAGGAAGGACCAGCGCAGTGGTCTGGGAGCTGGCAGCGCGCAGAGCGCAGGAGCCGAGCCGAGCCCAGGTCCAGCGTGAGCCGAGGTTTTAGCCCCAGGGCGGCAGGGCCAGCAGCCGGCTGGAGGAACCCCAGAACACCAGGAACTGTGGAGACTCCAGAATTATCAACATAGACTTGCCTAGGACAAAGTAAGAGGTTAGTGTCCTATGGACTTTGGGACCTGTATTTGGGGAATGCGTCAGCTCCCTCCCCTGGGGGCTAGAAGCTGCTGAGGAGACACGCCACTGTGTAGTTTTCAGAGGCATTTCCGGCTCCCAGCCTACAAATCGTGGGGAGATCCAGCGATCAGTCTTGGGGGGTAATCGCTCTTGCTTTAACCTCCCTGGATCTGGATTGTGATCTAGGGTGGAAGTTGTGGGTGGGTTTACAGCTTGCCAGAAACGGAAGTTGCCCCCCACACGTTCGGGACGAAAATTCCTCTAGCTGGCCTTAAAGCCATAGTGTGGCAACAAGCCCAAAAGTCAAGCAATTAAGTGGCAACATGCCAAGGCAAAGGAAACAGAAAAATGCAACCCTAGACTCCTATTTTGGGGGCATAGAGCGGGAAAAGGACTGTGAGGTCAGAAGTCCTGCTCCAAAAGCCCCAGGGGAAAACATGAGTGGGTTGCAGGCCATAGAGGACCTTAAGGAGGACTTTAAAAATCAAATAAGAGAAGTGGAGGAAAAATTAGAAAGAGAAATGAGAAGGATGCAGGAAAAGTATGAAATGAGGGTCAACAGCCTGACTGAGGAAAACAACACCTTAAAAAATAGACTAGCTCAAATGGCAAAGGAGGCCCAAAAGGGCAATGAGGAGAAGAATGCCTTAAAAAGTCGAATTTGCCAGATGGAAAAAGAATCTCAAAAGTTCACTGAGGAGATTCATTCCTTCAGAGTTAGACTGGAGCAAATGGAAGCTAGTGACTTTATGAGAAATCAAGATGCTGTTAAGCAGATCCAAACAAACGAAAGATTAGAAGGCAATGTGAAATATCTCATGGGAAAAACCACTGACCTGGAGAATAGATCCAGGAGAGACAATTTAAAAATTATTGGACTACCTGAAAGCCATGATCAAGGAAAGAACCTAGAAATCACCCTTCAAGAAATTCTCAAGGAAAACTGCCCTGATGTTTTAGATGCAGAGGGCAAAATAGAGGTTGAAAGAATCCACCGATCACCTCCTGAAAAAGATCCCAAAAAGAAAACTCCCAGAAATATTATAGCCAGGTTCCAGAATCCCCAGATCAAGGAGAAAATACTACAAGCGGCCAGGAAGAAACAATTTCAATATTGTGGAAACACAATCAGAATAGCCCAGGACCTGGCAGCTTCTACACTGAGGGATTGAAGGGCATGGAATATGATATTCCAGAGGGCAAAAGAACTGGGAATGAACCCAAGGGTCACCTACCCAGCAAAACTGAGTATTTTGTTTCAGGGGAAAATATGGTCATTCAGTGGAATAGAGGACTTTCAAGCATTCTTGAGGAAAAAACCAGAGTTGAATAGAAAATTTGACATCCAGACGCAAGAAGTAAGAGATGCCTGAGAAGGTAATCAGGGAAAAGAAATCAAAAGGAACTTATCAAAGTTGAACTATTTACATTCCTATATGGAAAAGCAATATCTGTGACTGATGATATCTTTCTCACTATGAAAATAATGGAAGAAGGGGGTGTGGTCATATGAATACATATGTGAATGTGTGTGTATATGGTTATAGTTATATATGGATAGAGGGCATAGGTTGAATTTGTTGGGAAGGGAGAATACTCAAGGGATGAAATTATGAGGTGAGAGAGGAAAGTGGCAAGAGGAGATGGGGAGAGACATGGCAGGGTAAACTATCTCATGTAGGGGGGGAAGTGGTTGCAAAGGAGGGGGAGAATAGGAAGGCAAAAAAGGCAAAACCACATTCACATTGAATTTGGTTCAGGGAGAAAATGACATACATACTAAATGGGATATCTCAACCTGCAGGAGGATAGGGGGAAGGGGGATGAGAGGAGGGATGATGGATGGGAGGGCATCCTTGGGGTGAGGGGAGGTTGGAAGTACCCACTATAGAAGAGGGACAGGATCATGTAGGGGATGGACCAGGTGGGGGGTGGGATGAGTGGGAGGGAATTATAAGCAGCCTTGCACAATATATCTACTATGATAATGTTTTGCATAGCTAGACATGTACAACATATACTGAATTACTTATATCCCAAGAAGGAATGGGTGACAAGGGAGGAAGGAAATGGATCTGAAATTCAAGGTAGTAACATTAAATGTTTCAAATATATATATAAATACTATTATTAATACTCTTTTGCCTATAATTGGGAGATAAGATGTGCAGGCATTGGGACACAAAGATTCATCTTCCTCTAATGGAAAAGTCGATGGGGGTATGGGAGAAGGTATGGGAGAGAGCAGATTGGAGGAAGCGATATCTTGTGGGACTGCTATTCTGGGAGGTTGGGTAGGGGAATAATGGGGGGAAAATTATTGTAACTCAAAATCTGGCGGAAATGAATGATGTAAAACAGAAGTTAATAAAGTATTTGTTTAAAAAAAACAAAACAAAACAAAAAAAAAAAAGTCGAATTTGCCAGATGGAAAAAGAATCTCAAAAGCTCAATGAGGAGATTCATTCCTGCAGAATTAGACTGGAGCAAATGGAAGCTAGTGACTTTATGAAAAATCAAGATGCTGTTAAACAGATCCAAAGAAATGAAAGAATAGAAGGCAATGTGAAATATCTCATGGGACAAACCATTGACCTGGAAAATAGATCTAGGAGAGATAATTTAAAAATTATTGGACTACCTGAAAGCCACAATCAAAGAAGGAACCTAGAAATCACCCTTAAAGACATTCTCAAGGAAAATTGCCCTGATGTGTTAGACCCAGTGGGGGAAATAGAGATTGAAAGAATTCACCGATCACCTCCTGAAAAAGATCCCAAAAAGAAAATTCCCAGGAATATTATAGCCAAGTTCCTGAATCCCCAGATCAAGGAGAAAATACTACAAGCAGCCAGGAAGAAGCAATTTCAATACTGTGGAAACACAATGAGAATAGCACAGGACCTGGCAGCTTCTATACTGGGGGACTGAAGGGCATGGAATATGATACTCCAGAGGGCAAAAGAGCTGGCGTTGAAGCCAAGGGTCACCTACTCAGCAAAACTTAGTATCTTGTTTCAGGGAAAAATATTGTCATATATTGGAATAGAGGACTTTCAAGTATTCTTGAGGAAAAAAACAGAGTTGAATAGAAAATTAGACATCCAGACACAACAAGCAAGAGATGCTTGAGAAGGTAATAAAGGAAAGGAAATCAAAAGGAACTTATCAAATTTGAACTATTTACATTCCTACATGGAAAAACAATTACTGTGTCTGATGAAACATTTCTCATTATGAAAATAATTGAAGAAGGGCATATGGGCATATGTTTACAGGTATACATGGATAGAGGGCACAGGTTGAATTTGATGGGAAGGGATGATTCTTAAGCGGTGAAGTCAAGAGGTTAGAGTGGAAAGTGGCAAGAGGAGATGGGGAGAGACAGGGTAGGGTAAACTAGCTCATGTAGAAGAGGCAAGGGGAAGTAGCTGCAGGGGAGGGGATGAACAGGAAGGCAAAAAGGCAAAAGCATATTCTCATTGAAGTTGGCTCAAGGAGAGAATCACATACATACTAAATGGTATATCTCACCCTGCAGGAGAGTAGGGGAAAGGGGAATGAGAGGGGGGAGGATAGAGTGGAGGGCATTCTTGGGGGAGCGGAGTTTGGAAGTAACCACTATCAAAGAGGGACAGGATCAAAGTAGGGAACGGGCCAGGTGGGAGGTGAGATGGGTGGGAGGGAAATATAAGCAGTCTTTTACAATATATCTACTATGGTAATGTTTTACATAGCTATACATATACAAAACATACTGAATTGCTTATATTTTCAGAGGGAGTGGGTGACAAGGGAGGAAGGGAATGGATCTGTAAATCGAAGTTTTAAAATTAAATGTTTCATAAGATGTCCAAGCATTGGGGCTCAGAGATTCACCTTGCCCTAATGGCAAAGTCGAAGGGGGTATGGGAGAAGACACGGGAGAGAGCAGGTTGGATGAGGGAATATCTAGTGGGAATGCTATTTTGGCGTGGTGGGTAGGGAAAAAATGGAGGAAAAAATTGTAACTCAAAATTTGGTGGAAATGAATTATGTAACCAGAAGTTAATAAAGTATTTGTTTAATAAAATTAATAAAAAAACCAAAACAGAAGCCCTGAAAGAGTACTTTTCTGTTGTCTGTTTACAGAAGTCCTGAAGGAGGGTTTTACTTACCTTTTCAGAGGTCTTGGGACTTTACTGATGATTTATGTTCGTTTCTCAGACGGAGGCCCTGTCTACTGATATGTGTTGATTTTACAGGCAGAAAGTGAGTTGATGATAATGCTGGCAATGTATTTGAATACTGTTGTAACTCTGCTAAGCTTGATGTGTGGAGCTGGACTCGGAGCTGGGAGCCATCTGTGAATGCAGGTGAAAATTGGGTGAATTCAGGCTAGAGCTGGGAGCATGGAAGAAGAAGCATGGGGTTTGGGTTTCAGTCTTGAGTCAATATGAAAGAAGACTTGCTGGCTGAGAGATTAAGACAATGTGACCTAGGGGTGTGAGATTTTTGTACTTTGTACCTATTAAGGATGATTTGTTCTTTAAGGATGATTGAGTTAAGGACTTACTGAATGATATCTTATTTTTAAGAGTATGTGGCCACTTCAGTAGTAAGTTGTTATGTTGTATTACTGTGAATGTTTTACTTTGGTTTCTGTTAATATTTTGCTTTAGTTTGCTGTTGAATAAATGAAGAGTTTACTGTGCTATGTGATCAGAACCTTAACGTTATACACAGCAGCAGTTGTCAGGAGAGCTGTTTGTGCTTGACTTCACAACAATGGGGTTGTTACTGTCTACAATGTTTTCCTGGTTCTCCTCACTTTACTAGGCATCAGTTAATTTATCTTTCCAGGTTTTTGAAAAATCCATCTGCTCATCATTTCCTATAGCACAATAGTATTCCATTATATTCACATACTACAAATGGTTTAGCAGTTTCCCAACTGATGGACATTCCCTCAATATCCAATTCTTTGTTGTGACAAATAGAGCTAGTAAAATTATTTTTGTACAAGTTGTTCCTTTTCCCATTTGTTGGATGTCTTTTGGAGACAGACCTAGAAGTAGTATTGCTGGGTCAAAGGGTATGCACAGTTTGATAGCCCTTTGGGCATAGCTCCAAATTGTTCTCCAGAATGGTTGGATCAGTTCATAACTCCACCAATAATGCATTAGTATTCAAATTTTCTCACATCTTTTCCAGTATTTATCATTTTCCTTCTTTGTGATTTTAATAAGTCTGATAGGTATGAAATTATTTATAGCCCTTTGGGGATAATTCCAGATTGCTCTCCAAAATGGTTGGGTCAGTTCACAACCCCACCAGCAATGCATTAGTGTTCCAATTTGTCCACATCCTCTCCAGCATTTGCCATTTTCCGCTTCATCATCTTAGCCAATTTGACTGGTAAGATGTGGTACCTCAGAGTTGTTTTGATTTGCATTTCTCCAATCAATAGTCATTTAGAACATTTCTTCATATGCTTATAGATATCTTTAATTTCTTTCTCTGAAAATTGCCTGTTCATATACTTTGTCCATTTATCAATTGGGGAATGACTTGTATTCTTATATGTTTGACTCAATTCTCTGTATATTTTAGAAATATTTTAGAGATATAGGTGGTAAAAATTCTTTCCCACTTTCCCACCTACCTCTTGATCTTGGTTACATTGGCTTTGTTTGTACAGAAGCTTTTCAATTTAATGTTGTCAAAATTTTGTATTTTGTAATACTCTCTAATTCTTGTTTGGTCCTTAAGTCTTCCCCTCTCCACAAATCTTAGAGGTAAACTATTCCTTGCTTTCCCAGATTGCTTACAGTATCATACTTTATACCAAGATCATGCACTCATTTAGACCTGATTTTGGTATATGTTGTTAGATAATGGTCTATGCCCACTTTCTACCACACCATATTCCAATTTTCCCAACAGTTTTTGTCAAATAGTGCATTTTTATCCCCAAAACTGGGGTCTTTGGGTTTATCAAACAATAGATTACTATACTCATTAATTGCTGGATCTCATGCACCCAATCTATTCCATTGATCCACTACTCTATTCCTCAGCCAGTACCAAGTAATTTTGATGACTGCTGCTGTATAATACAGATTAAAATCTGGTATAGCTAGTCTACCTTCTCTAGCATTTCTTTTCATTAATTCCTTTTATATTCTAGACCGTTTCTTCTTCCAAATAAATTTTGTTACTATTTTGTCTGACTCTATAAAGTAGTTTTTTGGTAAATTGATTGGAATGGCACTAAATATTTTTATTATATTAGCTTGACCCAGCCATGAGCAATTGATATTTTTTTTCCCCAATTAGTTAGATCTGACTTTATTTGTGTGACATATGTTTTGTAGTTGTCATCATATAGGTCCTGGGTTTGTTTTGGCAGGTAGATTCCCAAATATATTATAATGTCTAAAATAACTTTAAACGGGATTTCTCTTTCTATCTCTTGCTATTGAATTTCATTAGAAATATACAGGAATGTTGAGGATTTATGTGAGTTTATTTTATATCCTGCAACTTTACCAAATTTATTATCTCAAGTAGTTTTTCACTTGATTCTCTAGGATTCTCTAAGTATATCATCATATCATCTGCAAAGAGTGAGCTCAGTCTCTTCTTTGCCTAATTTGATTCCTTTGATTTCTATTTCTTCTCAAATTGCTCCTGCTAACATTTCTAGTATCAGTTTGAATAAAAGGAGTGATAGTGGACACCCTTGTTTCTCTCCTGATCTTATTGGAAGTGCTTCTAGTTTATACCCATTGCATATAATGCTTACTTCTGGTTTTAAATAGATGCTATCTACTATTTTAAGGAAGCTCGGTTTATTCCTATACTTTCTAGTGTTTTTAATAGGAATGGATGTTGTACTTTGTCAAAAGCATTTTCTGAATCTATTGAGATAATCATGTGGTTTCTGTTAGTTTTTTTTGTTGATATGATCAATTATACTGATGGTTTTCCTAATATTAAACCATCCTTGCATTCCTGGAATAAATCCTACCTGATTGAAGTGTACTACTCCTGTAATAAGTTGCTATAGTCTTTTAGCTAATATTTTATTTTAAAATTTTGCATCTAAATTCATGAGGGAAATTGGTCTATAATTTTCTTTCTCTGTTTTATCTCTTCCTGATTTAGGTATCAGTTCCATATTTGTGTCATAGAAAGAATTTGATAGAATTCCTTCTTCACTAATTTTCCCAAATGGTTTGTAGACTATTAGAATCAATTGTTCTTTAAATGTTTGATAGAATTCACTAGTAAATCCATCTGGCACTGAGGATTTTTTCCCAGGGTGTTCACTGATGCTTTGTTTGATTTCTTTTTCTGAGATGGGGTATTTAATTTACTTCTTCAGTTAATCTGGGCAACTTGAATTTTTATAAATATTCCTCCATTTCATTAAGATTGTCAAATTTATGTCCATACAATTGGAAAAAAATATTCCTAATTATTGTTTTGATTTCTTCTTCTTTGGAGTTAGATTCACCCTTTTCAATTTTGATACTAATAATTTGGTTTTCCCCTTTCTTTTTTATGCTATTGACTAAGGGTCTATCAATTTTAGTGTCTTTTTTTTTTTTGATTAGTGATGTTAGCTATTTATTTTTCTAAATTTAATTTAATTTTATTGTTTATTAAACAAATGCTTTATTAACTTCTGTTTTACATCATTCATTTCCGTCAGATTTTGAGTTACAATTTTTTCCCCATTTTTACCTTACCCACCATCCCAGAATAGCAGTCCCACAAGATATCGCTTCCTCCAATCTGCTCTCTCCCATATCTTCTCCCATACCCCCTTTGACTTTTCCATTAGAGCAAGGTGAATCTCTGTGCCTCAATGCCTGCACGTCTTATCTCCCAATTACATGCAAAAGAGTATTAATAATAGTATTTATATATATTTGAAACATTTAATTTTAAGACCTCGAATTTCAGATCCATTCCCTTCCTCCCTTGTCACCCACTCCCTCTGGGAAGATAAGTAATTCAGGCTTTAATGCATCCCACAAATTTTGGTATATTGTCTCACTATTACCATTCTCTTGAATGGAATTGCTGATTGTTTCTGTAATTTGTTGTTTAACCCACTCATTATTTAGGATTAAATTGTTTAATTTCCAATTAGATTTTAGTCTAGCTTTCCATGGCCCTTTATTGCATATGATTTTTATTGCATCATGATCTTAAAATGATGCATTTAATATTTTTGCCTTTCTGCACCAAATTGTGAGGTTTTTATGCCCTAGTACCTGGTCTATTTTTGAGTATATACCATGTACCACTGAGAAGAAAGTAAATTCCATTTTATCTCCATTCAGTTTTCTCCAGAGATCTATCATATCTAGTCTCTCTAAGATTCTATTCACCTCCTTAACTTCTTTCTTGTTTATTTTGAGGTTAGATTTATCAAGTTCAGAGAGGGGAAGATTAAGGTCCCCCACTAGTATAGTTTTTCTATCCATTTCTTCCTCGAATTCCTTTAACTTCTCTTCTAGGAATCTGGACGCTATACCACTTGGTGCATATGTTAAGTAATGATATTGCTGCATTCTCTATGGTGCCTTTTAGCACCTTCCTTATCTCTTTTAATTAGCTCTATTTTTGCTTTTGCTTTGTCTGAGATAATGTTTGCTACCCCTGCTTTTTTTTTTTTTTTTACTTTAGCTGAAGCATAATAAATTCTACTCCAGCCTTTTACATTTACCCTGTGGGTATCCCTTTGTTTCAAATGTGGTTCTTGTAGACAGCATATTGTAGGATTATGGTTTTTAATCCATTCTGCTATCCTCCAGTATTTTATGGGAGAGTTCATCCCATTCACATTCACAGTAATGATAACTATCTGTCTCTTCTCCTCCATCCTACTCCCTTCCCTGCTTATGTTTTTGTTTCTTCCTTCTCCCTTGCCCTCCTTGAGGGTTTCCCTTTTGACTACCCCCTCCCTTAGTGTTCCCACCTGGTGACCCCCCTTCTTTTCCTACCCTCTCCCCTTACTACTGTTCACCTCCCCTATAATTCCCCCCATTTACTACCCCCTTATTATCCCCCCTTACCTCCTACTGCCTATAGTACACAATAATCTTTTAAATTTATCAGAGTATGTTACTCCCCCTTTGCCACCAAACCTATGAGAGTAAATTTCAAATACTGCTCCTCTTCCTCTGTCCTGTTCCTTTATTTAATGAATTTTCACATCTATTCACATTAGAATCTTAAACGTAACTGATTATGTTGATCCCTCTTTGAACTAGAACCAGTAAGAGTAATGTTTACATGATATTTCTCTCCCTCCTCCTTTCCACTCTACTATAATGTGTTTCTATGCCTCTTCAAATGGCATACTTTACCTTTTTCTGTCTCATCCTTTCCTTTTATCCCATTACACTCCCTTGGATCCCATTAATAAGATTTTTTTTTATCTTCAGGTTAGTTCATTCATACCCACACCCTCTATCTATGTATAGCCCTTTTAAAGGTCATGATAATCATATAAATTTCAATATTGACAGTTATCAGCTTCTCATAGAGGGATGTGAACATTATGCTCTTATTGCATCCCTTATGTGTATGTGTGCATGAGTGTGCATGTGTGCATGAGTGTGCATGTGTGCATGTATGTATATGTGAGTCTGTGTTTTCCTTGTTTACCTTTTTATGTCTTTCTTGAGTCTTGTAATTGGAGACCTGATTTTCCATTGAGCTCTGTCCTTTTCATCAGGAAAGTCTGGAAGTCCATTATTTCATTAAATGACCATCTCCATGCCTGAAAGGTTATGCTCAGTTTTGCCGGGTAGTTAATCCTTGTTTGTAGTCCTTGCTCTCTTGCCCTACAAAATATCAAATTCCAAACCCTCTGATCTTTTAATGTAGAAGCTGCTAGGTCCTGTGTGGTCCTGAATGTAGTTCTATGATATTTGAATTGTTTCTTTTTGGCTGATTGCAGTATTTTCTCCTTAATTCTTGTAATTCTGGAATTTGGCTACTATATTTCTTAGAGTTTTCAATTGGTATCTCTTTTAGGAGGAGTCTGGTAAATTCTTTCAATAACTATTTTAACTTCTGATTCCAGGACTTCAGGACAGTTTTCTTTGACAATCTCTTGGAGGATGTTGTCCAGGCTACATTTTTCTTGATGACCTTTTGGTAGATCAATAATTCTTACATTATCACTCCTGGATCTGTTCTCTAGGTCAGTTGTTTTTCCAGTGAGATATTTCACACTTTCTTCCAATTTTTCAATCTTCATGTGTTTTTTTGATTGACTCTTGGTGCATCTTAGAGTTCTGAGTTTCAATTTGACTGATTCTAATTTTTAGCAAATTATAGTCTTCGGTTAGTTTTTGAAATTCCTTTTTTAAGGAGGTATTTTCTCCAATTCCTAATTTTACTTTTAAAGGATTTGCTTTCTTCAGTGAAACTTTTTTTTTTCCAATTTAGTCACTGTCTCCCTGATTTGGTCTTTAAAATCTTTCTTAAGCTCCTACAAGAATGCTATTTGGGCTTGAGACCAATTCATATTTCCTTCTGTGGTCTCAGGTGTGAGTAAAGAATTCAAGTTGTCCTCTGTATTTGGTTGTTCTTGACCTACATAATAAGCTTAGATCAATTTTTTGCCTTCCCCTTCTCCTTCTCAGCTTCCTTCCTTCCCATTGTAATTTCCTATTTCCTAATTTATCAGGCTGTGAGCTAAGGGTCTTTTTGTTGACTTTGAATGCTGTAGCTTCTGGGTGTCTAGTTTGAGGCTAAGGCAGGAGGCTCAGTATGCTGATGCTCACAGAGTAATCTGTGTCAAGAGGTGGTCTGGTCACTTCAGATTTCTTCCTCTCTAGCCCTGGGCTATAGCTCAGGCAGGTTTTTGCTGGTCAGGTTATTTGGGGTTTGTTGGGTCCCCTCCCCTCTTCTCTTCAGACTTCCTGCTGCCTCAGTTACACCCCTTCTCAATGACTCCCAACTAGACACTATTTCCACTATCTTAAGATTTCACTCTAGGTGGGACAATTATCTTTAGGTTTTCTACTTCTTGGAGGAGGAATCGAAGCTACCAGTTTCCTTTTTAATTCTGGCTCCTGGAAAAACAGGCAGGTGGTTTCCAAACTTCCAGGCTGAAGGCTGATAGTCCCAGGAGAAGATGCTGTCTCTGCTGGGGTCCCCAAGCTCTCTCTTACCTGGCTCCAATGGTTACTTCTGTCCCCTGGTGAGATGCTGTTAAGACAGCTGAGATTCGTCCTTGGGATGGATGAGTAGGCTTGCTGTGGCTCCTTCTCTCTCTGGTGTAGTCTGCTCGTCTGCTCTCAAGTCAGAGCTGTGCAGACCTCACGTGTTCCATGCTCCCCCTGTCAGGACCCACTTGGCACTTTCCTGGGCTGTATTCTGTCACCTCAGAATCTGTTCAGATTCACTTTTGAAGATTTAGTGACAGGATTCATGGAGGAGCTTAGAGAAGTTGCTGCTTCCTTTCTGCTATCTTGGCTCCACCCCCTGGACAAAATATTCTTATGGAGCTTTAGAGAAGGGCAACAAAAATTATGACGTGTTGTGTAATTACTTTTATTTGTAAATAGTTGGATATAATAATGAATCATCAAGAATATTATCTTCCACATTTTTGCCTTTGGATTGACCATACCCAAGCCTACAATGCTTTCTTTTTTCACTTCAACCTCTTAGAATTTTTAGTTTTTTTCAAGACTATCTCAAGTGCCAGATTTTACATGAAGCCTTTTCTGATGCTAGCACCTTCCCTGCCCCATAATATCTTTCATTTATATATTTATTTTGCACATATTTTCAGCATATTTATATAGACTTAGATGTAGACTTGAGAGAATAAGAGCTCCTTGTGTTAGCAAGTTCATGTTTTTCTTTGTATCTCTACTGCCTAGCACATAGTAGCTATCTGATAATAGATTTTTGATTGATTAGTACTAGTAAAAGCAATAACTCATATTTCTATTTTTAAATTTGCAGAACTTTCCTTGCCAAAATTTTATAATACCAGTTAAATGAAGCACATCTTACCATAAACCATTTGGAATGTTTTCAGATCAGTAACTCCAAGTATTTAGGTAATCAAATTACTCATTGATATACACAGGATCCTTTCTATGTTCTGCTCATTGTTAAATGTAAAATGACTGTAGAAAAAGAGCTATTTATTTCTAAAACCTGTATTTCATCAGAGTGACAAAAGTAGTCCCAAGTTATAACCAACCTGCAAGAAAAGATAGTCATTTTTAATGGTTTATTAGTTGTAGAAATTAGAGAAAGTCAAAAAAGCCCAATTAGGTAATCTAATATTTTAGGTCTCCTTTTCAAATTATTCTAATCAATTTATTATTAGATGGGCTTGACCCTTTCCATTTAACATTATTCAACTGACTCACATTCATCATTACCTTTGGGGAGATAGGGTCTTTTAAAAACATTAAAAAAAAAATCCTAACTAGTAATAACGTTTTCTGAACTTCAGCCTAATTTTCCTTTTTTTAAGTGTTACTGCATTACTTTAATTTTATTTTGAGGTGGGAGCTCAGAAAATTACACCATACTATGTCAATGAGTGTAATCAGGAGAGCTTTGGAATAAAACATTATACACATGCCAACTTTTGATAGGATTATAGAGCTATATGATATCATTTTAGTTTCCATATTTTAAAAATGGCCCCATGAAAACTTCTGTGATACTAGTCCAACCCTTTTTCTGACCTCAAGACATTTTGTGCTTTTTTCATACATTTTATATTTAAATTTTCATTTTATCTATTATGTTAGTGTCTTGTCACCTCTAGGTAGTGTCTTGTTATCTCTAGGTCAAGTTTCTTGAAGGAAAGCATTACAGCATGGATATTTTTGTATCTCTCCCATCTTCCAATGTGGTACTTATCTTTTCTGTGTGTGTGTAAAAGAAATATTTATTAAAACAAAAATAGCATGAATTTAATGAAAAACAGATGTAATATTTAGAAGAACCATTTACATTTACTTATTAAGGGCTTTCCAGCTTTCAAACATCTCCATTATTATTTACATGTATCATTTCCCTTATATTTATTCCACCTCAAAATAAAATTTATCTCTTTTATATAGACATTTTGGTGTGTAATAATATAGTTAGAATTCTCCAGTTTTGCTATGCTCCCCACATCTGCTTTCTCCATGTGATTGTTTCATTCTACTTCATATGATGCTGTAGGTCAAGTTTTACTAAAATTTGCTGACTAATTTTACAATGTTTAACTACTTCTCTAAATTATATCTGATTTTGCTTGACAAAGGGCTACAACATATCCTTGGCAGGCTTTGCCAATTCCTGTAGCTCTTCCCCCATATCCAAATATCAACTCCCTTGATTGAACTTTCATACAGTCTTCAGAGGACAGAGCAAAATACAGGTATATAGGTTTCAGATATTTTGAATTGCATTTCCCATGTATTCTTCTCATGTGTAAATATGCTATTTAGTTAATAACAGGAGATTCCTTTAGCCATTGGGCTTTTTATTGGTAACAGGTCAGTTTTATCCAAGAGAAGAACAATTTCCTCACATTGCTTCTCCTTGAATCCAATAGAGTACTTACAAGAAAGTTTTCTTCTTTTTAAAAATTATTTTCAAATGCGTTATTAACTTCTGGTTTACATCATTCATTTCTGCCAGATGTTGAGTTACAATTTTCCCTGTTTCCCCCATACCCACCACCCCAAAATAGTGGTCCCATGGGCTATCCCCTCCTCCAATCTGCTCTCGCACATATCTTCTCCCAAATTACCTTCGACTTTTCCAGTAGGGCATGGTGGATCTCTATGCCCCAAAGCCTGTATATCTTATTTCCCAATTACATGTAAAATAGTATTAATATGAGTATTTGTATGTTTTTAAACATTTGAATTTAAAACTTTGAATTCCATATTCATTTCCTTCTTCCCTTGTCACACTCCCTTACTGGGCAGATAAGCAATTCAGTATATGTTGTACATGTGTAGTTGTGAAAAACATTACCATAGTAGATATGTTGTAAAAGACTGACTATATTTACCTGCCTCCTATCCCACCTCCCACTTGGTCTATTCCCTACTTTGATCCTGTCCCCTTTCAAAAGTGGGTGCCACCAATCTACCTCCCCCCCAGCATGCCCTCCCTTCCACCATCCTCCCTCTCATCCCATTCCCCCCTACTCTCTTATAGGGTGAGATATCCTATTTAATATGTATGTCATTCTCTCCCTGAGCCAGATTCCATGAGAATAAGGTTTTGCCTTTTTGCCTTCCTGTACATTGCAACGATTTCCCCTTGCCTCTTCTATATGAGATAGTTTATCCCTTTCTGTCTCTCCCCATCTCCTCTGTACATATTCCTCTCTCACCTCTCAATTTCACCCTATAAGCATCATCCTTTCCTATTAAAAGGGTCCTGTGCCTTCTATCTATGTATACCTCAAAACATATATATATATATGTATATATATATATATATATATATATATACATATATATATATATATATATATATGCATATATTTTCATATGCCCATATACCCTTCTTCAACTATTTTCATACTGAGAATGTTTTATAATTTACAATTATTGTTTTTCCATGTAGGAATGTAAATAGTTCAACTTTTATAAGTTCCTTATGATTTCTTTTCCCTGTTTACTTTCTCAAGCTTTTCTTGCTTCTTGTGTCTGAATGTCATATTTTCTATTCAACTCTGTTTTTTTTCATCAAGGGTCCTTAAAAGTTCTCTATTCCACTGAATGACCATATTTTCCCCTGAAACATGATACTCAGTTTTGCTGGGTAAGTGATTCTTTGCTTTAATCCCAGCTCCTTTTGACCTCTGGAATATCATATTACAAGCCCTTCGATCCCTCAGTGTAGAAGCTGCCAGATCCTGTGTTATCCTGATTGTATTTCCACAATATTCAAGTTGTTTATTCCTGGTTGCTTGTAATATTTTCTGCTTGATCTGAGATGAGGCTCCTCAGTGGCTTCTCACCATGGGGCAAGAGGCTGATGCCCTATCCCAACTGAGTCCCAAAGTCTATACTGCATTGACTTCTTACTTTGTCCTTAGCTTCTATGTGTTGATAATTCTGGAAATGCCACAGTTGCTAGTGTTCTGGAGTCCCTCCAGTAGAGTGCTGGTCAGCTCACCTCTGACTCACATGGGCCTGGGCTCGGCTCCCAAAGTGCTGTGCTGGCCACTCCCTGCTGGGCTGCCAGGCTGTCCTCAGCAGAAGTTTAGCTTCTCTGTGTCATTTTTTGTGTTCTGTAGCCCCACAGTTTGTTCAGTGACACCTTTTACATGGATTGAGAAAGTGGGGAACCACAGCTGCTCAGAATTCCTATTTCTACTCTGCCAGTATGGCTCCAACCCTGTGTGATACTTATCTTGAAGAAGATTCCTACTTTTTTAAAACAAAACAAGCCAAAAATCTTGAATGACTCTCATCTGGATCCATAGTCTAAAATCCTTAACTTGACATACGAGGCCCTGAGCAGTCTTGTCCCTGTCTACCTTTTTTAATTTGACTCTCATTAGTATATTGCTATATCCCTACCATTCCAGCCAACCCCACTGAATGAAAATTCACTTTCACCTGAACACACTCATGCCTTCATACATCCACACATTTGCTTAAACTATTCTCCCACTGGAATACCGACTTTTCTTTCTGTTCAAATCCTGTCCTTCAACAGCTCAAGAAACAATAAGACAAAACCAATAGAGTGAAAAAAGAAGACAATATGAAATATTTCACTGGAAAAATAACTGACCTAGAAAATAGATCTAGTAGTACTGGACTACCTGAAGGCCATGGTAAAAAAAAATAGCCTAGACTTCATCTTTCAAGAAATTAGCAAGTAAAACTGCCCTGATTCTAGAACCAGAGGGTAAAATAGAAATGGAAAGAATCTATGGATTACCTCCCAAACAAGATCCCCAAAGGAAAACTCTCAGGAATATTATAGACAAATTCCAGAGTTCCCAAGTCAAGGAAAAAAATATTACAAGCAGTCAGAAAGAAACAATTCAAGTATGGTAGAGCCATGTTCAGGATAACACAAGATTTGGCAACTTCTACATTAAATGATCAAAGGCCTGGAATATGATATTACAGTAAAGAATCACCTATCCAGAAAAACTGAGTATAATCCTTCAGGCAAAAAAAAATGGAAATTCAGTGAGTTAGAGGACTTTCGAGCATTCATGAATAGAATAGACTAGACTAGAATAGAATAGAATAGAATAGAATAGAATAGAAAATAGAATAGAAAATCAGACTTTCACACACAAGACTCAAGAGAAACACAAAAAGGTAAATAGGAAAGGGAAATCATAAGGGATATATAAAGATAAGCTGATTACATTCCTCCATGGGAAGATGATATTTGTGACCTAATGACTGTAATGGAAATGCAAATTTAAAGATCTTCCCTGCCCCTAGCTTAAGTGCACCTGGAGCCTGTGGTGGGAGGCTTGTTTTTCAGGGAAGCCCAACCTTGATACTTTTGTGATTGGGCAGTGGGTCAAGGAGGTTGTTACATTCTTTGAGCCAGGAGAAGGCTATATAAACTCTGATGAGAGGCTTTGCTTTGGGGCTCACTTTGAGAAGTGTTGTGTGATTTGACCAGATGAGACTCTGGGAAGCCGTTGTTGAGAGCCCCCGGCTTTGAAAACCCAGATGTTGATGCTTCCCTCTCTGGTAACTGTGATTTGGTATTGATGTATGTAATGTTGGGACAGTTTGGAAGCCTGTCTGTAACTCTGAAGTTCTGTAACTCTGAAGTTTGGGGTGCTGACCTTTTTCCCCTGAACTAGGTAATGTGTGTTTGTTTGATTAAAGTAAGATTGTTAACCCATTTTGAGTTGCTTTCCTTTACAAAAGCAGATCTAAGAACCTGTGTTGGCAGCTACCCTGGGGATATTGGGGTGCTTGCTGCTACAAAATGGCGACGAGGGATGGGATCTGCTGAGTAAAAGGAAAGTATGGGGGCTGGGATAATTGTTTGTTTCCCAGTTGTGGTAGCTGTGATTCTGTGGAGCCATGGAGCAGGAGAGAAGATGGCCTGCATGCTGACTTTGCTGAGCTGAGAGCAGGAATGGTGAGCTGCCGGCATGGAGACCTGTGGAGAAGCCTGGAGCTGCTGCCTTCTGCTGGAGGAGAAGGAACCCAGGAGTTTGGAGTTCAGCCACAGGACAAGATAAGGACTGTGTGGCAAAGCAGGGGCACTGAATGTGTTTCCTTGTTGCATCCCACAGTTTGGGACCCAGGGGGAGGATGGACTTGTGACTGGTGGGTGGGGTGAAGTGCCGTGGACCCCAGGGACCCCACTTTGGTTTTGTTGCCCAGCTCCCTCTCTGGATTTGGAAGCAGGGGCTGGAGCAGTGTGAGGGAAAGAACAACCCCCTCCTCCCAAGAGAACTTTATGTGATGATGCTTTGTATTTTGTGAGTTGATGTGATGATGCTTTGTATTTTGTGAATTGATGTGAAAATGCAATGTGCTTTGTTTGGGACCCAGTGGCCACTTTGGTAACTTTGGATGTACCTTGAAAATATGACTTAAGGGATGGTTAGTGCTAATTGAAATGTAAACTGTCTGTGCTATGGGCATACTTAGTAAGACTTTACTGAATAAGTGACTAATTGTACTTTGAGATATTGTTACAGATAAGAGACTAATTGAGTTAATCAAGACTTTGCCTTTGTACTTTGAGTGGAAGACTTGTACTTTGAAAACTGATGTAACTGATTGAGTTAACTTAAGAGTGACTATTTTTTGATTTTATGGATAAGTGACTGAGTTAACATTTGCCCCATGAGTGGAAGACTTGGACTATTGTATTTTGAGATTATATTGTGATTTTCTTATGGAAAATGTGGAAAATGTGAAAATGTGGAAAATATGGAAAATGTGACCTAGGAGATGTTTTAGTGCTAATTCAAATGTAAATTGTGTGTGCTATGGGCATGAAAGATCTTGGGGCCGAATGTAATGGAAATGCAAATTTAAAGATCTTCCCTGCCCCTAGCTTAAGTGAACCTGGAGCCTGTGGTGGGAGGCTTGTTTTTCAGGAAAGCCCACACCTTGATACTTTGTGATTGGGCAGTGGGTCCAGAAGGTTGTTACATTCTCTGAGCCAGGAGAAGGCTATATAAACCCTTAGGAGAGGCTTTGCTTTGGGGCTCACTTTGAGAAGTGTTGTGTGATTTGACCAGATGAGACTCTGGGAAGCCGTTGTTGAGAGCCCCCCGGCTTTGAAAACCCAGATGTTGATGCTTCCCTCTCTGGTAACTGTGATTTGGTATTGATGTATGTGATGTTGGGACAGTTTGGAAGCCTGTCTGTAACTCTGAAGTTCTGTAACTCTGAAGTTCGGGGTGCTGACCTTTTTCCCCTGAACTAGGTAATGTATGTTTGTTTGATTAAAGTAAGCTTGTTAACCCATTTTGAGTTGCTTTCCTTTACAAAAGCAGATCTAAGAACCTATATTGGCAGCTACCCTGGAGATATTGGGGTGCTTGCTGCTGCAATGACCTTTCTCATTATGCAGGTAGTTAAAAGGAGTGTATACAGATAGAAGTCATAGGTATGACTTGAATATGAAGGGATGATATCTAAAAAATAAAAATAAAGGCTAAGAAATTAATGTACTGAGAGAAAGAGAAAGAAAGAGGTAAAATGGTGCAAATTATATCACTTGAAAGAGGTAAGAAAAAAAAAAACTTTTATATTGGAGAGGAAGAGGGAAGAGTTGAGGGGGAGTGAGTGAATCTTACTTATCAGAATTAGCTCAAAGAGGGAACATACACACACAATTTGGCATAGAAATCTCTTACCCTACAGGAAAGCTTGAAGGAAAGGGGATAAAAGAAAGGATGATTAGTAGAAGGGAGGGCAGATTGTGGGAGGGGGTAGTCAGAAGCAAAAGGGACAGGGGAAAGGAAAGAGAGAGTAGAATAAATAGTGTGAGGATTGGGTGGAGGGAAATACAGTTAGCAATAGTAGCTGTGATAAAAAATATGAAGCAACTTTCTCTAATAAATTCCTAATTTCTTAAACATATATAGAATTGAGTCAAACTCATAAAAAATAAGAGTCATTCCTCAAATGATAAATGATCAAAAGATATAATTAGTTTTCAGATAAAATAACCCAAGCTATCTATAGCCATAAAAAATACTCTCACTTTTGATTTGAGAAATGCAAATTAAAGCACCTTATACCCATTAGATAGTCTAATAGGACAGAAAAGGCAAATGAAAATGTTGGGGGTGGTGTTGGAGAAAATGAGATATTAATGCATTGTTAGCAAAGTTGTGAAGTCATCCAACCATTCTGTAGAGCAAACTGGAACTAGACCCAAAGAGCTATAAAACCATGCATACATATCCTTTGAACTAGATATACATACAACTATATATAAATAGATAACTAGATAAATAGATATAAATACAACTAGATGTTTCCCAAAATAGACAAAAAAAGAAATAAGAAAAAGGATACATAAGTATGAAAATGTTTATAGCATCTCTTTTCTGGAATTTTCTTAATTTTAAAAGGATTTTCTTATACTTCACGATTTAAAATTTGAGGGAATACCCATCAATTGGGGAATGGCTGGACAAATTGTTGTATGTGATTATGATAGAATGCTTCTGTGCTATAAGAAATGATCAGGATATTCTCAGAAAAACCTGGAAAGGCTTGTACTGTGTACAAAGTAAAAGCAATATCTTAAGTGGTGAATGACACCTATTTTCAGCAATACATTGATCTAGGACAACTCTGAACGACTTACGATGAAAAATGCTATCCATACCCAGAGAAAGAACTGATGATATGTGAATACAGATTGAAGCATAGTTTTTTTTTTTAATACTTTCTTTTTTCTTGAGTTTTTTTAATCTATGTTTTCTTTTAAAGAAATGTCTTAGGGCTCAATCTCTCTTCTTTTTTTTTCCATTGTTTCCACAGCTACATCTTTTCCCCTACATGAAGTGTATGTTTGTTAGGTGGTCTATTATTTTGACCTCATTGAAGATCTTTTGTGTGGCAGAACCATAAAAACAAAGATCCCTCAGGTCAAGTTTGTTCTTTTGATTACTGTATTTTCACAGCCTCACTTGATTGAAGGTTGCAGGAAAATTGTCTTTTAGCTCATATCAGAACCTTTATATCTAGTGCCATTATAATGAGGAAGCTAATCAGTAGTACTCTGGTTGGTGGGTGTCAAAGCTGGTGATGTTTGTCTTTTATCCCTAAACTACAGACAAATTACTATTATTACTTTATAGAAGAGAAAATGAATAAATTGATTATATAGCTATCAAACAAAAGAGTAGAGCCTCTAACATTTGATCATGATATGGACCATCCACCAGAGGTGGAAGACAGTTCAGTCCATATTGAGGGGTAAGGGACCTCTACTGCTTATGTAATCAATTTCTGACTGGAGACAGTGAAAGAGGTGTGTCAGGAAGACCTTGAGAATATGAATTATAAGATATAAAGGCACCCAATGGCACCATTATCATCCTTGGTAATATTGACAGTATGTAAGATTGATAGACAGTAGTGAAAGGCAGTTTCTGGGACCTTGAATAAAGAAAAGGAAGGATACAAGACCTAGGACCCTCCAGGAGAATCCTCAGAGTCCAAGCTATGGTAATTAATGAATGAGCTCACCTTAAAGTCTTATAGTTCTCCTGTTTTTGACAACATCTTTAACACCTGTACCTTCTATTTCAGGGACTTCATCCAGGCATTGTACTTCTTTATTTACTCTTTATGTATCTTTTGGCCCCTCCCCAGATGGATCTACAGTATATCATCTTTCTAAGTAGATTAAAAAATCATTGGGTACAGGAGAAAGTTTTTTATGTTGGGGGGGGTATTCTCATAGTTCTTAGGCTAGTGTCATAGAGAGTTTCCATTCAGGAAATATTTGTAATATTTGTTTTATTACCTTGTAGTTGTACAATGCTATCCAAAGCTCTAAAAACCCTATCTATGGAAAATCCCTCTTTAATTTGACTCTATAATTGACATGCTCCACAATATTTACAAAGAAGCTTAGAAAATACACTTATGGTTCCTTTATAACACAATTCATATAAGTACTCAGTGGGCCTTCAAACATGATTGTGACTATTGCTGCTTCTATATGTATCACAGATACCATGTTGGAGCAGACACTTTATAAGATATAATTTTGCTCTATAGAATCAAAAGTTCTTTTTATGGTCAACTAAAGTAAGCACAACAAAAGTTTGTATCTGAATCAATTTGGAAAACCTATTTATTACTTTCTCAAGTCTTCATTATAACTGTCTCAATGAGTTTATATTCGTTCCAATAAGATTTTGTAGAGATGGAAAACAAGTACATGAGTTAGTAATTATTTTGTATTTTTGATTGTCTCTTTTGATAGTAATATCTATGATTATTCCCATAAACATCTGGTGTCTTTCCCTCACTTGTCTATCTTATGAATTAGTCCCTTAGCATCCCCCAAAATGTGACCCTTCCACAGAGAGTATCTCCATGTATACTCAATCAATATCTGCTCTTTCTATTCCTATCTCTTTGGTGCCATCACTACTTCCTCATGCATTATATGAAGGATTCTGATTTTAGGGTCCAAATGTCATAATTGTAATCTAACTGAAAGAGAAAGGGAGCTTTCTAGAAATCTTCACCATTCAGAGTTGTGAAATGATCCAACTACTCTGGAAAGCAATTTGGAACTATACCCAAAGGGTTATAAAACTGCATACACATTCACCCACCAATGGCAATAGTAGGCCTGTATCCCAAAGAGATCATAAAAAAAGAAAAAAAGGACCTATGTGCACAAAAATATTTATAGAAGGTTTTTTTGTTGTGACCAAGAATTGTAAATTTAGGGAATGCACATCAACTAGGGAATGGCTGAACAAGTTGTGGTATGTGAATGTTAACTACATTCATGTATAAAATTTGTATGTGATCAAATATTACATATATGATCATTACACACATATATATTATATAAAATCATATATAAAATGTAAACAAAATGATTAGTAGGTAGATTTCAGAAAAAAAAAACCTGGAAAGATTTATATGAACTGATACTAAGTGAAGTAAGCAGAAACATAACATAATACACAATAACAGTAACATTGTTCAATGATCAACTTTAATAGATTTATAGCTCTTCTCAGCAATACAATGATGTAAGAGAATTTCCAAAAGAATCATGATGGAAAATGTTTCCACATCCAGAGAAAGAATTATGGAATCTGAATGCAGATTGAAGCATACTATTTTCTCTTTTTTCCCTTTCTTGTGGTTTTTCCATTTTGTTATGATTCTTCTTTCGTAACGTGACTAATGTGGAAATGTATTTAATATGAGGGAAAATTTTGGAACCCAAAATCTTATAAAAGTGAATATTGCAAACTAAAAATAAATAAATAAATAGATAGATAGGTAGATAGATAGATAGATAAATGAATGAATGAATAAGAATATACCCCCCAAAAGGGAAAAAAATCTTCACAAATCTTTTCCATTTTTGAATAATTGTATTTGACATTCCTAGTTATTATTTGGTCATTCAATCAAATCTGACTCTTTGTGACCCTATGAACCATAGTGTCCATTGGATTTTCTTAGCAAGGATACTAGAGCAATTTGCCATTTCCTTCTCCAATGGATTGAAGCAAATAGAGGTCAAATGACTTTCCCAGAGTCCCATAGTGTGGGTCTAAGGGTGTATTCAAACTCAGGTATTCCTAATTCCAGGGCAAACACGCAATCCACTGAGTCACCTAGATACTCCCTTTCTATTCTTTCATACTCTCTCTTTCCATAGCTTCAATGATATCATAATCTTCTGTTTTTTTCCCTAGCTTTCTAAACACTATAGACTCTTTCTCCTTCATTTGCAAAAGTGGGTGCTGCTTAGTGGGACTAAAACCTGACTTCCTTCCCCTCAAAATGCTTTTGTCCTGACTTGAGCTTTTTGCTGCTATTGACTCTAATCAATTTTTCTTATGTCTGCACCCAAATCAATCTCTTTTGTTATCTTTTGTAGTATGTAATTTTCTATGACTCCATTCAGAGTCTACTTCAAATTGTACTTACATCTGGGAAATCGGAAGCTAAGTCTATACACATAAGGCTCAATTGTTGTCAACCTCTGCAAAAACAAATTAGTTTTACCTTAGCAAAACAAGTGGTAATAAGTACAACTAATGCCTTCCTATTAGAGGAACTTTTTTAAACAAGTATTCAGTTTAGACAGAAGTCAGCTGCCCTGTATTCTCCTTCCTATGGTAGTGAATTAGCTTTTGAAATCCCATAACTTTGGGAGATATAAACCAGTCAGTTCCTAAATTAAAGTATCTTAGATTTTGAGTTAGATGGGATCTAGAAGGTCATCAAATAAGATGATTTCATTTTGTTATGAAGACTACTGAAATTGAGAGAGGTTAAGTGATTAACCCAAGATCTTGTAATTAGTATCTAAGGCAGGATTTCAATCCAGGTTTCCTTGATTCTATTTTCCTATTTCCATTTCCCCTTCCACTCTACTATGTTGCCTCAAAGAATTTGTTTTTTTCTATAGACTCTCTAGGGGAAGTTCATAGGTTGAATATATTTGATGGGGACCTCTTAGGGTGAGCAAATGGAGAGAAGTGTTTAGCTGTGGTGCTCTCATGGCTATTATCAGTTGTTCTGGGTCCTCTGGCCTCCTGCCCATGTGCCTTTTATGGATCTCTATAGAGTCATGGACCACTTCTTTTCCTTGAAGATTCTGTTTACTCCCTTTTATTTTCCTCAACAGTCTACTGGTTTCTCTTTTCCATGACCCAGGTCTTCAGTCCTCAGTTGCCCTTATCTCATCCTCAGAAGTAAAGTAATGAGGTTTTCTTCTCTGTCTGCTTAAAACATCATATCACACAAACTTGTTGTTTTTTTTTTCCTAGGGGAGCAGGAAACCTTTATTTTCACCATTTTGCATGGAAATGGAAGCTACATCCCAACATTACCCAGTCTATAGTTAATATTTTCTCTCACTTGGGCAGAGTGGCCCGGAGCCTGTGCCTTCTGGGTTTCTTGTGAGCTGTTCCCTGGTAGCTGGCTCCAGTGAGGCAGCCCCTCTCCTCCCTCATAGTGTGTGGTAGAGAGTGAGGAAGCCTCTGGGTGTTTAGGACTTAGGCCTGTGCTGTGGGGCATCAAGAAAGATGGGGCTGGAGGCCTTTTTCTTCGCCATAATTTCACAATTTTATAAATCTCAGAAAAGCGCCTTTTGCTGCTGGGAGGGCCAGGCAGCCTTGCCCAGTAACAGACAATCCTGTGCTCAGCAAAATCCGCAGATGGGTCTATGGGACACAAAGTGCTGCATTGTATCCTGGGGCCTCTGTGCTGACTCTGGGCGGGGCTGCTCTGCTACCTCCAGGGGGCTGGGCCTGCCTCAGGCTGAGGCTCTTAGGTCGCCTCCCACTGACACCAAGTGTCTGCCATTTCCCTCTCCAGCTCATTTTACAGATGAGGAAACTGAGGCCACCAGGGTGAGGTGACCTCGTGACTTGCCAGGGTGCCGCCGCTGGTGTGTCTGGGAATGTTCTCCCTGATCCCCGGCCCCCTGTCCTGTACCCGCCCCCTACCCCCCCCCCCCAGTCTTCCCTCCTCATACCTATGTTAATAACCTTTCCGTGACTCCTCCGATCAGATAAACATTCAGCACAATTGGGCAGTTACTGCATCCGAAGTGCGGGCTCCACGAGGCCTGTCCTGGGCAGTGCGTCTGAGGGCGAGGCGCCGCCATGGACGCGTCACCCCCGCGGGCGAGGCAGGCTCTGCTCGGGAGGGCAGGCCCGCTGGGGCCCTACGGGCGCTGGGCCGGGCCTCAGAACTCTGGCTGAGCTCCCTGACCTCCTGCCCTGGGGGGAGGGGCAGGAAGCCTGCCTCTGGGGCTGAGCCTCAAGCGCCAGAGCCTAGGCCCAGGACGAAAGCCTGGAGAGGCTCCAGGGGGGCCCTCCCCGGGGGTGGAGAGCACTGCTGCTCTCGCCCAGAGCCCCTGAAGGGGAGAGGCCAGGCGGCCGATCCGGGGGACCACAGGAGCGCGAGAGAGGAACCTCGGGCTGCCCGGCAGGTCCCACGTGATCGAAAAGGGGAAACTTTTGGTTTTTAAAGCTTCTTCTTCCCCACTCTATCCCCATCAAATATTAAAGATATTATTAGAGATGTTTCAAACAACAAAGGGAAACATTAGAGTTAAAAATTCATTTCGGTCTTCCATGTTACTGTGGGCATTAGCTCTTTTAAGTATGAAACAGCTCTATAGAACAGTTCATAGAATATTGGATTTGGAATAGGAAGGTAGTTCAAATCTTGCCTCATATGGTTATTACCAGAGGGGAAGAAATCAACTAACCTATTTCAGTATCAGTTTCCTCATCTATAAAATGGGGATTGTAATATTACCTATCTAATAGAGATTTTATGAGGATCAAATAAAATGGAAAAAATGCTTTGCAAACTTAAAGTTCTATATAAATGCTAACTGTTGCCACCTCCTGGCCAGCCTACTTATTTCTAGAGTCATCCATGCTTCAAGATCTTCTTTAATCTCTCTGACCCAAATTATGGAATTTATCTCTCCCTTGGCAAATCAATTAATAAACCAATCACCAAGCATTCATTAATTTCTTATTATGTATCTGGTACCCAACTAGGAATAAGGATACAAAAGGAGAAATGAAATATTCCCTGCGCTCAAGGAGGTTGCAGTCTATGAATAGGAAGTAGGATCCTCATGCCTTTCCATGATCCTCCTTCAGTTGTCTTTGGCATTCCCTCACTGGAGGTCTAGTTGGTTGAATATGAGTTGAATATGGTATAGAGTGGGATTTTTCTTCAGGTATGGATTGGACTTGATGGTCTCTGAAGTCTCTTTCAGCTCATAAATTCTTTGAATCTGTTGTCCCCTACACTCATTTACCCTCATCTTTTTTATCTTGGAAGACTGTCTTAGGTATAGTGGAGGATGTAATGATTTTCCTGTTACATTCATTAGACTCAGAGAAATTTCTTTCAAACTACTTTTCAGAGGCTCATGCCCACGCCTCAGGTAGAAATTCAGGCTTAGATCCTGTCCCTGCTATCCTATAAGAAATTGATTTCTTAAAATTCACAGCAAGATTTCAGACATCATAAAAATGCAAATGAAACCACCCTCCCCCAACCCTGTTTCTAGGGCAGGCTTTCCCCGTGTGACTGTAAGGAGCCACTGATTTCTACTTTAGCCAAAATTAATGATTTTGTACAAACCCATTCTTCTTAACAATTAATCAAAAGCTGACTGTGTCAGTACAATTCAAAGAAATAAATACAATGAAAACTGTTGGAATTTAACACTCTTGACCTTCCTGTGAAGCAAGAATTTCCTGAAGGATCTGATTGAGCTTTGGCAAACTTTTCAATTTAAGATTTTTCTTTCAAATAATCAGTATCATATAAGCATGGATACAGACAAACTTACTCTCTGAGTAGCACCTGTAATTTATATTTATGCTAATAAGTAGTTGTTTATATAAGTCAACTGAAAATAACTAGAACTCCACTTTTCCCCTACCCACCACCCCAAAAGAGTGATCCCACTCAATATCCTCTCCCCCAATCTGCTCTCTCCCATATCTTCCCACATTCCCCATCTGACTTTACAGTAGGGCACAGTGGATCTCTATGCCCCAGTGCCTGTATCTTATTTCCCAGTTATATGTAAAATAATAATAATAATAATATATATTTTAAAACATTTTATTTTGAATGCAGTTTGAATTGCAGATTCTTTCCCTACCTCCCTCGTCAAACACACTTACTGGGAAGACAAGCAATTCAATATAGGTTGTAGATGTGTACCTATGTAAGCCATTTCCATAATGGATATATTATGAAAGACTTACTATATTTCCCTCTATCCCATCCCACCCCCCACTTGGTCTATTCTCTACTTTGATCCTATCCCTTTTCAAAAGTGGGTGCTTCCAACTTCTGTCCCCCCCCAGCCTGCCCTCCCTTCCATCATCCCCCCTTATCATCCCTTTCTCCCCTACTCTCCTGTAGGGTGAGATACCCTATTTAGTGTGTATGTCATTCTCTCCCTAAGCGAAATTCATTGAGAATAAAGTTGACTCATTCCCTTTTGCCTTTCTGTTCTTCTCCTCCATTGTAACAGTTTTTCCATGCTTCTTCTATATGAGATAATTTATGCCATTCTATCTCTCCCCATCTCCTCTCATTATATTCCTCTCTCCCCTCTTAATTTCACCTTTTAAGTATCATCCCTTCCAATTCAATTTGTCCTGTAGCCTCTGTTATGTATACCTGTACACATATATACATATACTCACATATGTATTCATATTCCCATATACCATCCTATATAGGCATATATATGTATGTGTACACACACATACACATGTATATGCATGTATGTATACATACATTTCTATTCCCTTCAGCTATTCTCATACTGAGAAAAGTTTCATAAGTTACAATGATTGTTTTTCCATGGAGAAATTTAAGTAGTTCAACTTTGATAAGTTCCTTTTTATTTCTTTTCCCTGTTTACCTTCCCATGCTTTTCTTGCTTCTTGTATCTGAACGTCATATTTTCTATTCAACTCGGATTTTTTTTATCAAAAATGTAATTTTCCTTGAGAATTTCTTGAAGGATGATTTCTAGGTTCTTTCTTTGATCATGGCTTTCAGGTAGTCCAATAATTTCTAAATTATCTCTCCTGGATCGATTTTCCAGGTCAGTCTTTTTTTTTTTTCATGAGATATTTCATATTGCCTTCTATTCTTTCATTTGTTTGGATCTGTGTAACAGCATCTTGATTTCTCATAAAGTCACTAGCTTCCATTTGCTCCAGTCTAATTCTGAAGTAATGATTCTCCTCAGTCAGCTTTTGAGGTTCTTTTTCCATCTGGCAAATTCAGCTTTTTAAGGCATTCTCCTCTTCATTGCCTTTTTGAGCCTTTTTTGCCATTTGAGTTAGTCTATTTTTAAGGTGTTGTTTTCTTCAGTCAGGTTTTTGACTCTCATTTTATAATTTCCTTACATCATTCTCATTTCTCTTCCAATTTTTCCTCCACTTCTCTTATTTAGTTTTCAAAACCCTTCTTAAAGTCCTCTATGGCCTGTAATCAGCTTATTCTTTCTTGGAAGCTTTTGGTGCTTGAGTTCTGACTTTGCGGTCTTCTTCCTGTTCCATGCTTTGATCATTTTTGTCCACAAAGAATGCAAAGTTGGACACCTATGCTAGGTTTACTTCCTTTGCTTCCTCATGTTTCCACTCAATTACTGACTTTTGAGTTTTTTGTCACAGTAGAACTCTGCTAACAGAGAGGGCAGCATTGTCCAAAATTCTTGGGGCTTTCTCAGCTGCTGTCGCTATTAGTGGGTGGGCTCTCTGAAGCCTCCACATGCTCTGGCAAGCTGGTCATGCACCCCAGGACCTCCACCCTAGATGGTGATCCAGATCCAAGCAGGTTAAAGCAAGAGCTATTACCCCCCAGCTTGGTTGCTTGGTCCCCCTACAATCTGCAGGGCAGGAGCTCTGAAGCAACCATGTGCCAGCAGCTGCACAGCCACTGTGCATCAGCTGCTTGTCCCTCCAGGGGGTAAATGCCTGACTGTACTCCCAAAGTCCTGGTTCACAAAGTCCACACTGCATTGAACTCTCACTTTGTCCTTAACATCTATGTGTTGATAATTCTGGAAACTGCCACAGCTGCTGGTGATCTGAAGTCCCTCCATTCAGCAGCTGGTCAGGCCACCCTGAGGCCTGTGGACTTGCAAGGGGCTGTGCTTGGCTGCCAGAGTGCTGCACTGGATGCTTCCTGCCAGCCTGCCAGGCTGTCCTCAGTGGGAGGCTAGCTTCTCTGTGTCATTTTCTGGGTTCTGTAGCTACAAAGTTTGTTCAGAGTCACCTTTTGCATGAATTGGAGGAGGAGGAAGTGGAGCCCAATGGAAGTCCTGTTTCTACTCTGCCATCTTGACTCCACCCACCCCAATTTCTTTTTAAAAAGGATTTAAATCAGTGTCTGCCACATAACAACCACTTAAACCATGGATTAACTAATAAACATGACCTATTTCACTTTCAGAAAATTGAAAAATAATGAATGTTAAACCTTTTATCATTTGTTAACAGTTGGGCTTTCCATGAAGCTGGTGCCACTGAACACTTTAAAATTTTAATTTCAGTTCAGTAGGTGTTTCAAATTCAAATGTTTCAAAATAGCCAATCTTCCAAAAGTGTGGTGTGTAGTTTTTAAAACTCCAATATTAAGTATGAGAAGTAGTACGTAAAGGGAACCAGCCTTTTTGAGTTAGGAAGATTTGAGTTCCTGACCCGACTCTGATAATGTCTCTTGACCTTTGGCAAATCATTTAAACACTCTAGGATTATTTCTTAATCTGAGTGAGTATTCATTGGCTCCCTTTCCCAAATAGGCTACACCAGCCCATAGGTTTCCAAGGGGGTAAACCTGAGAAAGGAAGCTAGATGGTGCAGTAGATAGAGTTATGTTTCTGGATCCAGGAAGACTCATTTTCCTGAGTTCAAATAAGATCTCAGACATTTACTGCCTATGTGTCCCTGGGTAAATCACTTAACCCTGTCTTGTACAAGTTTTCTTATCTGTTAAGTGAGTTTGAGAAGGAAATGGCAAACCATTCCAGTATCTTTGCCAAGAAAGCCCCAAATTGGGTTAGAAGAGTCATAACTGAAACAACTCAACAATAATTACAATAATTCCTCCTTATTTCAGACCCAGCACCAGCTGCCCTTTGGTGGCCATCTCCAGTTTTCCTGATTTGGATCTTGCCACTGTACCCAGATGTTTCTGGAGGAGAAAATGAGTCTGGCAACTTTTCAAAATCCTCCCTAACTTATATCTAATGCAGTTGAAAGTCATAGCATTACCTTCCTGATGCCAAGGTCCTCTTTGAGAACAAAGGGCAAATAACAATACTAACAACAACATCTGCCTCCTGAACAAAACTATCTGCACTTTGGACAACAATCCCCAAGTTTAAATATAACCCAGAAACCTAACAACATAAGAATATGCACAATGAAGTTGTGTATAAAACCACCAAGCTTCCCCAAATAGATTACCTCACTCTTTCCAGTGAACCCAATATATAACTGGACTTAATCCATGTTTACTTGTCCCAAAAAGCTTTGTTTATTTATTTATTTTTTGCTTAGCTGATACAGTTTAGCTGTTTGATCCCACAACATAATGGCTAATTCTATTTCATTTGGTGGGGCAGACTTGGTGTCTGACTTGAGATATAGTTTTTTTTTTATGAAAATATGATATAATTCAACTGAATTTAGATGATCCATTTCTTATAAGATAGGTTTTTGTGGAGTTTCACCATTATAGGCTGGTCTGTTATAATGGCAATCACAGAAGTAGTCCGCACTCTGTTTCAGCTATTGAATTAACACCTTGTTTCAGTTCAAGTTTCTTTTGAGCATTGTGTCAAGTATGTTAAGAAACAGAACATGGGAGTCCCACAACTTGTGAACTCTAGAACTCATGAAATCCCGCAGCAGGAAGGGGAGGGGCTAATGACCATATATAAGGAGAATTTCCAGGCTATAGACAAAAAACTGAGGACTCTTGTGGTGGCAGACTCATGAAGGAGAAAACTTTTGGTATTCCAGCACTCTCTTTGTCCAGCACTATTCCACCTTCGATGTATGTGCTAATGTTTGTTTGTAATGCTTTGTACAGGAGCCCTGGGACCTTACTGGAATCCCTGAAAGAGGATTTTCTGGTTGTATGTTTACAAATGTCCTGGAGAAGGGTTTTGGAGGTACAGGAACTTTACCAATGATTTGTGCTGACCTCTTGGACCTTGTTTGTGGGTCTGCATTGATTTCTATGTTGATGATTTGTGCTGAATTCTCAGACCTTGTTGCTGGGTTTGAGTTGATTTCAAAGGCATATAGTGAATTGATGATGGTGCTAGCAATGTGCTTAAATATTGTGGTTCTGTCAAGCTTTGTCTTCCCAGAAACAGGAACTGTGAAGGACTTGAGGTGGACTGGACACTGTGAACTTCAATATGGAATGGGAACTGGATGAATAACTGGACAAGGAGCTGGACAAGGAACTGGGAACTTCCTGCCTTTGAACCCAGGTGAGAGTTGGACCTGGGACCATGGAAGAGGAACCATGGAAGCTGAGAGCCAGCCTTGAGTTAAGCTGAAAGAAGACTTTACTTGGATACTATGTACTGACAGAGAAGATTATGATTTACTGTGACCTAGGGGTGGAGGACTTTGACTTTTGTACTTTGTGATTGAATTAAGAATTTTGTGATTGACTAAATAAATGTACTTTGTTAAAAATTATGTGACCACTTTGGTGAAAACCATGTGGTCATTTTAGTGATAAGTTGTTGAGTTGTGACATGGTGAATGCTATATTTTGATTTTCTGTGATAAATTGTAACATTGAGAATACTGTACCTTGATTTTCTGCGAATGTTTTGCTCTGATTTGTTATTGAATAAATAGAGAGTTCACCATACTATGTAATCAGAATCTTGAAAGATGTTCACAGCAGCAGTCCCCTGGAAAGCTGCTCATGCTTGGATTTTTATCTGGGTAATAGAAAAACCCAGTATAGGATCAGAGATTTAGAGTTGAAAGAAGAGACATAAGAGTTCGTGCAATCCAACCTGTGAATCATGAAATTAATAGCCTAGAGTGACTCTATACATAGTAAATTACAGAGCCAGAATCTGAAGCTAAGTACTCTGCAACAAAACCATAGAGGTTTTTGCCACAATGCTACTATATTGTCCTTTTCTCTTCCCCATTGGTTGGAGTGTATGGATCAGTAACCAGGTTCAAATAAAGTAACTCTGTCTTCTCTTCCAGTAAGGAATATTGAGATTATCAATGTTATTTGTAAAAGGTAAGTAGTTGTATATGAAAATGATTCAGAAGTGCTTTCCCTTAGCAACAAGATCTTTGGAGGTTAAAGGAATCTTGCAATAATGGGATTTAGACTTTCTCTGCTACACCAGCTAACAGTTCATATTTGGGACCTTGTAAAGCAAAGCACTAGCAGCTTTCCAGAGGAGTACTTCTGTGAACAGCTTTCAAGGTTATGATTACACAGTATAGTGAATGTTCTTTTATTCACTAAAAAACTAAGACAAAATATTCACAGAAATTAAAATACAGCATATACACTGTTATGGCTTAAAAATTTATCTCCAAAATGACCACATGGTTTTCACTAAAGTGGTCACAAAATTTTAAGCAAAAGGTAACATTCACTTAGTAACACAATCATTTAGTAAGTCCTAAATTCAGTTATTCTTAGGGTGGCAAGCCTCCTTAATGGACACAAGGCACAAAGGTCAAATTCCTCCACCCCTAGGTCACATTGCCTTAATCTCTTCAATCAAAAAATCCAGTTTCTTCTTAAATGGAGAAATCCTTAACTCAGTCATTTAAATATAAAGGTCTGAGCTCTCCACCCCTAGGCCACAGTAAGCCATGATTTTCTCAGTTTGAATTAATTACCCAAGGGAGAGGTCTTCATCTTGATTCAAGGCAAGCTCTCAGCTTCCATGGTTCCTCTTCCATGGTCCCAGCTCCTGCCCGAATCTATTCAACAGCCTGGGTTCATGGGAAGACAGCTCTCAGTTCTTTGTCCAGCTTCTTGTGCACTTCCAGTTCCATATTGAAGCCCACAGTGTCTGGTCCATCTCAAGTCCTTCACAATTTCTATTCCTGGGAAGACAAGACTAAACAGAGCCATAATAAAATGTATACATATTGCCAGCATCCTCATCAATTCGCTTTTTGTCTGAGAAATCAACATAGACCCAACAACAAGGTCTGAGAAATCAACATAAATCATCAGTATAGTCCCAGGACCTCTGAAATCATTAGCAAAACCCTCCTCCAGGATTTCTATAAATATACAAGAAAATCCTCTTTCTGGGTTTCTGAAGCAGCAGCAATATCCCATGGCCTCGATAACAATAGCAACATCTTCTCTTAGCAGATAAATCTGACAAAGTAACATCAAAACATACAAAGTACTGACATCACAGCCATGCCTCTTCCCAGTTCTCTTCCAATTTCTCAGTTCTTCTCATTTATCAGTTCAGGCCTCAATTCTCATTTCTCTTCTCAGTTCTCATCTCAGTTGTCATTTCTCTTCTCAATTCTTAGCTCCTCAGCCTCCACACTGCTTGCAACCAGAAGTTCTGGCTCTCTAGCTTGGGATTTTCTTTATATAAGGTATTAACTCATCCCTGTTCCAGGCCCTTCCTGTTAAATCAGCAAGTCCATGCCACTGTGGGATTCACAAGTTCTGGGTCTTAATACGTGACACAATCTTGAACTTGGAACAAGGTACTAAGTACCTGCTTGATTACAAATAGGAGATGCAGGTTAGATCTTCACATTTTTTAACTTTTTTTTAAATTTTTAATGTTAATTTTAACAAATGCTTTATTAGCTTCTGGTTTACATCATTCATTTCAGCCAGATTTTGAGGTACAATTATTTCCCCATTTTTCCCCAACCCACCACCCCAGAATAGCAGTCCCACAAGATATCCCTTCATCCAATCTGCTTCTCCCATATCTTTTCCCATACCCCCTTCGACTTTGCCATTACAGCAAGGTGAATTTCTGCGCCCCGATGCCTGCACGTATCATCTCGCAATTACATGCAAAATAGTAGTAATAATAGTATTTATATACTTTTGAAACATTTAATTTTAAGACTTCGAATTTCAGCTCCATTCCCTTCCTCCCTTGCCACCCACTCCCTCTGGGGAGTATGTGTTGTACATGGATAGCTACACAAAACATTACCATAGTAGATATATTGTAAAAGACTGCTTATATTTCCATGCCACCATACCACCCCCCACCTGGTCAATTCCCTACTTTGATCTTGTCCCTCTTTGATAGTGGGTACTTCCAATCTCCCCTCCCCCCAGAATGCCCTCCCCTCTATCATCCCTCCTCTTATCCCCCTTTCCCCTACTCTCCTACAGGGTGAGATATCCCATTTACTATGTATGTCATTCTCTCCCTGAGCCAAATTCAATGAGAATATGGTTCTGCCTTTTTGTCTTCCTGTTCTTCCTCTTCCCTGCAACTACTTCCCCATGCCTCTTCTACATGAGATAGTTTACCCTACCCTGTCTCTCCCCATCTCCTCTTGCCACTTTCCTCTCTCACCTCTTAACTTCACCCCTTAAGTATCATCCCTTCCAAACAAATTCAACCTTTGCCCTCTATCCATGTATAATTGTAAACATATATACACACATTCACATATATATTCGTATGCCCATATTCCGGTCTTCCATTATTTTCATACTGAGCAAGGTTTTATCATTCATAGTTATTGCTTTTCCATGTAGGAATGTAAATAGTTCAACTTTGATAAGTTCCTTTTGATTCCTTTTCTCTGATTACCTTCTCAGGCATCTCTTGCTTCTTGTGTCTGGATGTCAAATTTTCTATTCAACTTTGGTTTTTTCCTCAAGAATGCTTGAAAGTCCTCTATTCCACTGAATGACCATAATTTCCCCTGAAACAAAATACTCAGTTTTGTTGGGTAGGTGATTCTTGGTTTAAATCCCAGCTCTTTGCCTTCTGAAATATCATATTCCATGCCCTTCAATCCCTCAGTGTAGAAGCTGCCAGGTCCTCTGCTTTTCTGATTGTGTTTCCACAGTATTGAAATTGTTTCTCCCTGGCTGCTTGTAGTATTTTCTCCTTGATCTGGGAATTCTGGAACCTGGCTACAATATTCCTAGGAGTTTTCTTTTTGGGATCTTTTTCAGGAGGTAATCTCTGGATTCTTTCAATCTCCATTTCCGCTTCTGTGTCTAAAACATCGGGGCAATTTTCCTTGAGAATATCTTGAAGGATGATTTCTAGGTTCTTTCTTTTATCATGGCTTTCAGATAGTCAGATGATTTTTAAATTATCTCTCCTGGATCTATTTTCCAGGTCAGTGGTTTTTCCCATGAGATATTTCACATTGCCTTCTTTTCTTTCATTTGTTTGGATCTGCTTAATAGCATTTTTATTTCTCATAATGTCACTAGCTTCCATTTGCTCCAGTCTAACACTGAAGGAATGAATCTCCTCAATGAGCTTTTGAGATTCTTTTGCCATCTAGCAAATTTGACTTTTTAAGGCATTCTTCTCCTCATTTCCCTTGTGGGCCTCCTTTGCCATTTGAGTTAGTCTATTTTTAAGGGGTTATTTTCCTCAGTCCGGCTGTTGACTCTCATTTCATACTTTTCCTACATCCTTCTCATTTCTCTTCCTAATTTTCCTCCACTTCTCTTATTTGGTTTTTAAAATCCTTCTTAAGTTCCTCTTTGGCCTGTGACACTATCATTTTTATTTGGGGCTTTTGGTTCAGGAGTTCTGACCTCACAGACCTCCTCCTGTTCCATGCTTTGATCCTCTTTGCCCTCAAAATAGGAGTCTAATGTTGCATTTTCCTGTTTATTTTATTTCCTTTGCCTTGGCATGTTGCCACTTAATTACTTGATTTTTGGGCTTGTTGCCACAGTAGGACTCTGCCACCATACAGGGGAGCTTCTGTCCCCAAAACGTCGGGGTCTTCACAACTTCCGGAGGTATTAGTTGGGTGGCCTCTGTACGGCCTCCACATGCTCTGGCAAGTTGGATACCCACCCCAGTGCACTCCCCCCGGATCATAATCCAGATGAAACAGGTTATAGCAACAGAGATTAAACCCAAGACTGATTGCTGGATCTGCCTACAGTTATCAGAGTAAGAAATGAAGCTGCCACTGAAGCTGCAAAATGGCATCTCTGCCCTATCTCCTCAGCCACTTCTTGCCTGCAGGGAAGGAAGCCAATGCCTTCCCCAAATTCTGGTCCCAAAGTCCATAGAGCACTAACCTCTCACTTTGTCCTAGGCATATATCTGTTGATAATTCTGGAATCACCACAGCTTCTGGTGTTCTGGGGTCCCTCCAGCTGGCTGGTGGCCTGGCCACCCTGTGGCTAAAACCACAGCTCATACGGTGCTGGGCTTGGCTCCCAGAGTGTTGCACTGTGCTGCCCTGGCCGGTTCTTGCAGGGCTGCTGGGCTGTCCTCAGTGTGAGGTTAGCTTCTCTCTGTTGTTACGTGGGTGCTGGAGCTCCAGAAGTTGTTCAGAGTTGTTCCTGGATGACCATAGGGAAATTATGTCACCTTGTCTGTTTCCTTAAATATAAAACAGTGATGAGATCTTGCTTTACCTATGCCACAGAGTTTGCCAGGAGGCTTATCATAAGACAAATTCATATAAAGCACCCTGTAAAACTGAAAACCCTAGATAAATATTTTTGTAGCTTTTTGGGGGTTGTTACTATTATTACTATCTGCCCCTTCAACAAGATTAGAAAACCTTCACAATTCAAAGACATGTACAGACACCTCGAGGATAGAAGAAAACACTCAGTTCAAGCCAGTTGTTTGCAGTGCCTCTGAAGCATTGGTTGGGTTCCCAGGTTGAATTGTATCAAGGCATGTGCTGTGGAGGGGTGCATAATTTCACTTTAAATTGCCTAGAATTAGGGCTCCACATCACTTTGTGGCTACTGTCATTCCATGCTACCATTCCACAGCTCTCAACCTTCTTTGCTGTGTCTTCTTCCAAAATTCTAAACTTTATCTCTGGTAGGTAGAAGGGAAGAGAGGTGGAAGGGAAGTGAAGTGGAAGGCAAGGGAAGAAGAGGGGTGAAGGGAGGGGAGGGGTGGGAGGGAAGTAGAAGGGAAGGGAAGGACAAAGACAGAATAAAACTGTTTAGTAAACTCATGTCTGCTAGTAAATGCAGTATTTTATACTCATGGTCTCCCATATCTGCAATTAGAAAAGGAAGATGTATTTCATCTACTATTCTCTGGGATCCAACTTGGTATAATTATTGAGTGCACTGCTTTCCTGGTTCTGCTTAATGTAGTCTGTAACAATTCAGGTATGCCCTTGACTCATACTGCCCAAATCCAGCCTCTCTTGTCTCATCATATCCACATCATGTTGTGTCTTATTATCTCCTCACCACCTCCTCTTTACCATTTCTTACTTATGTGTAATCTTCATCTTTAGAATGTAAGCTCTTTGTGGGCAGGGACTGTGTTTCTTTATTTTATTTGTACTCCTACTGCTTAGAACAGTAAGCACTTGCTATCACTTAACTAAGTACTCTCTCTCTTCTCTTCTCATGTTTCTTTCTCATCCCCTCTCTCCTCTATATCTCCTTATGCTTCTCTTTGTCTCAGACTGTCTCTATCACTCTGTCTTTGTTTGTCTCTTCTCCACCTTTCTTTCCTTTTCTCCTCAATCTATGCACAACTCATATTTCTAACTTCATCTCTTTGTCCTTTTCTCTATGTCTCTGACTCTTTTTTCTCTCCCCTTTCTCTTTCCTTTCTCCTCTATCTGTATCAGTTGCTTGTCTCTTGTTCTCATACCTTATAATCTTATAGAGTTATTTGGGCACAGAGAGATGAGTTATTTGCCTGGTATCATAATATGGTATGTATTAGAGTAATGACTTGAACCCAGGTACTTTTTACTTTGAAGCCAGCACCCCATTCATTTTACCATACTTTCTCTTTTCATAGATATATTTTTCTAATATTTCAAGGATGATATAAATCATTTTGCATTAGTAATTCTTCAACTCCCTTGAGGGACAGAAGTATCGTGAAATGACTTAGGAAATAGAAGACCTTCTAAGGGACGGCTAGGTGGCACAGTGAGTAGAGCGTTGGCCCTGGAGTCAGAAGGACCTGAGTTTGGATCCGGCCTCAGACACTTAATGCACACACAAACAAAAACCCAGCATTGACCTTGGGCAAGTTACTTAACCCCAATTGCCCTCCAAAAAGCAAAAAAAAAGTAAATAAATAAATAAAAGAAGAAGACCTTCTAGCTAGTTTTATGAGCTTAAGTAAATGTTTGAATTCTCTACACTTCCACTTAATCATCTGTGAAAGGAACGAATGGGTCTGGATTATCTCTAAGGTATTTGCCAATGCAAAGTTTTATGATTTTTTTTTGAAACAGTAAATCAAGATGAAGCTATGACTAGTTTTCATAAGTATCTTGAGGAGTTCATTTTCAAGTATTTCCTTATTTTCCCAGTTGCAACATAGTACCCACATGGATTAAGCTTGAAGTGCATATTTATAATCAGAGTTGAAAGGGCTATTAGGTGGCAGAGAGTTAATCATTTTATCTTTTCAGACATAATCACCACCTCTCAAGGAGAACTGAAAAAAATGAGGACTCGGTATTAACTACTGGAGGCAATGATCATACCTAAAAATCTTTTAAAAAATATTCAATGTATCTTATTTTTCCCCAATTACATGTTAAAACAATGTTTTTAATATTTATTTAATTGTTTATTAAGTTTTGAGTGCCAAATTCTATTCCTCCCTCCTCTCTGAGATGGTAAACAGATATAAGTTATACATGTGCAATCATGTAAAATGTTTCCATATTAGTCATTTTGTTTAAGAAGACTCAAATAAAAGAAAAAAAGAAAGTGAAAAATAGCTTGCTTCAGTCTATATTCATACAATATCAGTTCTTTTTCTGGAATTGAATAGTATGCTCCATCATTAATCCTTTAGGATTGTCTCAGATCATTTTATTGCTGAGAAAAGCTGTCATTCACAGCTCTTAATTATACAATATGGCTGTTACTGTGTACAATGTTCTCCAGGTTATGTTCATTTCACTTTGCCTCAGCTCATGTAAATTTTTCCATTACCTTGAAATCTTTATAGACACTCTTTAGCCCGTTGTTTTCGGGATTGCTTTGGACATTCTTGTCAAAACTGGACACCAATGAATTGGTTAAGTGATTCCCTAATATTGACCAAGAAACTCCTTATTGAATTCAGCCATATCTTTAATTAAGTCATTATATTTTTCACGGCCTCATTTTCCTCATTTGGAGAATCAAGTAATTGGATCAAATGTTTTACAGTCCTTTCTACCTTCCAAGCAGATAGCCAGGGTGTATGGTCTGGTGTCCAGGGTCAGCCAGATATATTGTGTTGTATGTGTCCATGCTGACTCTGTCTCACAAAAAGAAAATCATGACTTCATTGCAGTGATTCTATAACTGCAGAGATCAAATCCCCAGGACATGGATAGCCTCGAACCTAACAAAGAGGTCCTACTCTCTGGGAGTAGTGACAGTAGGATGGAAGATTGGATGCATAGAATGTATAGGATGGCCTGAGCTCATAAGAACTCATAGGGGTGTTCACAACTTCCTAACTTCACAGAGTGTTCTCTCTCTGTCATTGTTTTTGTGTCTCTCTTTGTGTCTCTGTGTTTCTGTCTCTGTCTCTCTTTTTCTCTTTCCACATAGTGAAATATATGGTGTATATAGACATGTAATATGTATAGTATGAATAACATGTACTATATAGTGTATATACATGTATATGCATATGTGTATACATATGTGTATATATGCACACATACATATATGTGTGTTTAGATATACATATGCATACACACATGTATTTATACAAATATGCAGCAAGGCATGGAATCTGACAAGGAATCATAGAGAGGGCTAGAGATTTTTAAAAATAATGCTCAGAGATTCAGTATGGGTGACCTAATGAATGGGCAGAATGAAAATGGAATATATTTAACATATATTACTAGGTGTAGTCTGTCATAAACATCATAAGAAATAGCAACTACTTAATGTCAATGAAGAGACATGCTTTACAAATATAAATCATTACTGTCTTCGCTATTCTGTTTTATGCCTTTAAAATGCACTTAGTTGATGTGATTTCCTACTACAATTATCTGTCCATGTCAAATATTAATAGCTCCTGTTTTATATCTGTATGTGTATATCTGTGCATGTGTGAATATGTGTGTACACACACATGTACACACACAACTTGCAGTTCATATTAAATTGAGGAAAGAGTTTTTATTATCATATCCATGTGGGGAATACCCAGTTAAATCAACAAACATTTATTAAGTGCCTCTTGTATGCCAGGCACTGTACTAAACTCTTCAGATAAAAAGAAGAGTAAACAGTTTGTGCTCAAAAGAAACCTACAAAATTCCATTCCCTGATTAACCTTAGCAAAGTAATTCCAAATTATGGACTTGGAGAGTGTCCTGTGACAATGAGAGGTTAGGTGATTTGTCCATTATCACTGAGCTAAAATATTTTAAAGGCAGGTCTTAGACCCTGTTTTGTCTAACTCCAAGACTGACTCTCTACTCTTGAGGTCCAAAGTTTCTTTTATTTGAGCTACATCTTGTATAAGATGATATAAACAAAATACAATTGATGCTTTAGAAAAAAATGACCAAATCTAGAGCAAATTCTATGCTGTGATTGTCATCACTGTTATTTCAAGACTTAAGACTTTACCTCCTGACTAGCAGCTGACCCTTCTAATATTCAAGAAAAAAAAAGTCTGTGAATAAAAAGAGCCTTTGTATAACACCCCTTTTCTCTCATATCTCTTTCTCCCAGATCCCAGTAATTAGGAATTAAATGAGGCTTTGAAAACAGAGAGTGAGGCTGCATAAATAGGCCAAGAAACTGAAAAGATAACAGGACAAAACAGCCCCAGCCCTTTAATATTATCACATCAAGAGAACATGAATGCTCTACTAAACATTGCATGCAATTAGGTGAAAGAAATTAATGTCAGTGTAATCAAAGCTCTCCAAAAGTTAATTAAGGGTGATAGGAAGAACAAGCATAGGTTTACTTTTCCTTTCCAGATAGCCTTGAATTATGGAATTTTAGCATTTTATTTTTTCTCTGATACTCCTTGTGAATCTTATCAGTTATTGAAAACAAAGATAATCCAGATTGGTCTCATCAGAAACAACACTCCATGTCATTGATATGCCTTATGATTTTTAGGTGTGACTGTAGGATCTTGCAATTGGAAAGGGAGGCTTTGGACTATGCCTTCTATTCCAATCAAAAGAAAGATTACTTGAAAATTTAAGACAGCTCAAGCTTATCCTACCCGGGTAGAATAGGGGAAGATTATTCCCCTTCCCCATTTAAGGCATGCTTTAAATGTAGTGTTGCAAGTTACTCCAATTAAGTAGGCATATTTCTTCCATTATTTTAAATAACCAACATTAAAGGAATGTTTTTACTTTGACTTAAATGTTTTCTCTCTTGTTAGTATAAGTAAGATCATGAGCTCTTGTTTTGAGTGGATATGAACTCCCAGAGTACATTAAATTTAGGATAAACTATCCCGGGGGAACACATATAGGGGTGCCCTAAGGTGTTAAAAGGCACTGGAGAAAGTACCCAGATAGACAGCATCACAAGCCCTTGACATACTAAAGTATGTATTTTATTATTTAGATGCTAGATATTTTGTCTAGGAGGCATGCAGCACTAGTCTCTGTAAAGACATTCAATGGAGTCTTTCTTAGGAAGAATTGTTATGCATTTATTATACATTTCCTTTGCTGGATAGGACCAGTTTTTCTCTTCACTAATATTCAGTGTCCTCTCTCTGTGCTATACAGTAACTTGTCAAAGGAAATTAGATAAGATGAAAGGATGCAGTGCAATAGATACTCTGCATGAGATTAGCTTTTGCAGTTACTTTATTAAGATTACATGGTAACAATTTTTCCCTCCTTAGAGAAGATGAAAGTGTGACTGCCTTTGGTAAATTGCAAAGTAGAGATCAATGTAAAATTTCACTGAAGGACTCACCTGGCAAGTGTCACACATGAAAAACTATTAGAAGTCTAGATGTTGTGAAGAGATGAAGAGAAATCTTTTGAAAACGTGCTTGCTTTCATGTGGAATTTTGAGTAGAATTCTTAAATGATAAGCATGGGCAGAAGAGCATGGTCAGCATCAAGATAATGTCTCTGGAAATATGGAAAGTGATATGCCCCCTTCCCTCAAGTTTGAGATCTTGCTTTGCAGGAGATCTAAACCATGAGCTTAGAACTTTAGTGGAAGACAGTCAGAGAGAATGAGTTAGGTTGGCAGAAAGAGAAACTCATACTTAACTTCTTGTCGCTTTTTTTGTGGCTCTAATAACAGTTGAGAATGCCCCGAAAAACATTGGATATTTATGACAAAGAAATGATAGCTATAAGAATGCAGAATTCTTTTCTAGTTTGAGATCCTTATGCTGTTACAAATTTCAAACATCTCCCCTCTCCCAACTTGCCTTGTATATATTAGCCTTAAGACTGGCTTATCATCACTTCCTGACTTGCAGGAGCTTAGGATGTGATAACCGAGCTGTGACCCAGACATAGATGCATGCAAGGGAACAAGGATAATAAAACATATGGAATTACATAAGTCAACAAGGACATAAAACATACAGATATGCTAAATGTACAAGGACAGTGAATATTTTTGCATGTATTCCTAAGAGGTAATTGCTTTGCACTCATTATATAAACCGTGCCCTCTGATCAAAAAATCAGAACTGCCATGACAGATCTTGCCTAGCTCGCATCCATCATACCACACTTCTTCATTCAGCCTGTGCCCATTTTGATGCAGGCATCATGTCACCTAGGATTATTCTTTATGCTACTCATCCATCAAATAGGGACAGAAATTCTTTCATTGCTTACCTGCCTGATAGGACTACTTCAAGGAAGGAACTTCAAGGTTTACATGGTGCTACATAAATCTGAGTTATTTTTTGGGACTATATCTCTGAGAGGTAGATTATTAGTGAGTTTTTCTTTCCACTATTGTACAATCCACTAAAGTCCTACTTGATATTTTCATTATGGATTAGAAGTCATCCTGTCTTCTTGAAGGTCAATACTTTTTTTTTTCCAAATGTTTTATTTAACTTCTGATTTACATCATTCATTTCCACCAGATTTTGAGTTACAGTTTTTTCCCCATTTTTCCCCTACCCACCACCCCAGAATAACAGTCCCACAGCATATCCCATCATCCAATCTGCTCTCTCACATATCTTCTCCCATACCCCCTTCAACTTTTCCATTAGGGCAAGGTGACACTCTGTGCCCCAATGCCTGCACATCTTATCTCTCAATTACATGCAAAATAGTATTAATAATAGTATTTACATATATTTGAAAGATTTAATCTTAAAACTTTGAATTCCATATCCATTCCCTTCGTCCCTTGTCACCCACTCCCTCTGGGAAGATAAGCAATTCAATATATATTGTACAAGTCTAGCTATGCAAAACATTATCATACTAGATATATTGTAAAATATTGGCTATATTTCCCTTGCACCCATCCCACCCTGCACCTGGTCCATTCCCTACATTGATCCTGTCCCTCTTCAAAAATGGGTGCCTCCAACCTCCCCTGCCCCCAGCATGCCCTCCCCTCCATCATCCCCCGTCTCATCCCCCTCCTCCCTACTTTCCGACAGGGTGAGATATTCCATTTACTATGTATGTCATTCTCTCCCTGAGCCAAATTCAATGATAATATGGTTTTTTCCTTTTTGCCTTCCTGTTCTTCCACTCCCGTGCAACCACCACCAGATTGCCTCTTCTATATGAGATAGTTTACCCTCCCCCAGTCTCTTCCCGTCTACTCATCACATTCCTCTCTCACCTCTTAATTTCACCCCGTAAGTATCATCCCTTCCCACCAAATTCAACCTGTGCCCTCTATCCATGTATACCTGTAAACATATACACACATATTCACATATGTATTCATATGTCCATATACCCTTTTTCTAATATTTTCATACTGAGAAATGTTTCCTCAGTCACAGTTATTGTTTTTACATGTAGGAATGTAAATAGTTCAACTTTGATAAGTTCATAGTGATTTCTTTTCCCTGTTTATCTTCTCAAGCATCTCTTGCTTTTTGTGTCTGAATGTCAAATTTTCTATTCAACTCTGTTTTTTTTTTTCCTCAAGAATGCTTGAAAGTCCTCTGCTCCACTTAATGACCATACTTTCCCCTGAAACAAGATACCCAGTTTTGCTGGGTAGGTTATTCTTGGTTTTAATCCCAGCTCCTTTGCTCTCTGTAATATCATACCCCATGCCCTTCGATCCCTCAGTTTAGAAGCTGCCAGGTCCTGTGCTATTCTGATTGTGTTTCCACAATATTGAAATTGTTTCCCCTGGCTGCTTGTAGTATTTTCTCCTTGATCTGGGAATTCTGGAACCTGGCTATAATATTCCTAGGAGTTTCCTTTTTGGGATTTTTTCAGGAGGTGATTGATAGATTCTTTCAACCTCTATTTTGCCCTCTGCGTCTAAAACATCAGACCAATTTTCCTTGAGAATATCTTGAAGGATGATTTCTAGGTTCTTTCTTTGATCATGGCTTTCAGTAGTCCAATAATTTTTAGATTATCTCTCCTGGATCTATTTTCCAGGTCACATTTCTTTCTATTCTTTCAATTGCTTGTATCTGTTTAACAGCATCTTGATTTCTCATAAAGTCACTAGCTTCCATTTGCTTCAATCTAATTCTCAAGGAATGAATCTCCTCAGTGAGCTTTTGAGATTCTTTTTCCATCTGGCAAATTCAGCTTTTTAAGGCATTCTCCTCCTCATTGCCTTTTTGAGCCTCTTTTGCCACTTGAGTTAGTCTATTTTTAGGGTGTTATTTTCCTCAGTGAGGCTGTTGACTCTCATTTCATACTTTTCCTGCATGCTTCTCATTTCTCTTCCCAAATTTTCCTCTACTTCTTGTATTTGGTTTATAAAATCCTTCTTAAGGTCCTCTATGGCCTATAACCAGCTCGTATTTTCATTTGGCTCTTTTGGTGCAGGAGTTCTGACCTCACAGTCCTCCTCCTGTTCCATGCTTTGATCCTCTTTGCCCCCCAAATAGGAGTCTAATGTTGCATTTTTCTGTTTATTTTGTTTCCTTTGCCTGGGCATGTTGCGACTTAATTACTTGACTTTTTGGCTTGTTGCTTCAGAGGTTGTTCAGAATCCCCTATTACATGATTTTGAAGTGGTGTGGGCTGGAGCGCTGTGGAAGTGCTGTTTCTACTCCGCCATCTTGGCCCCTTCTCCCTGAAGGTCAATACTTTCAAAGATTTTTCCAAGCTGGAAAGGCCTTCAATTTCTGCACCTACTATAGACTCTATAACAATCAGTTGTATTCTAGCCTAGTTAAATTGGCCACAAGATGTTGGATTTTTCAACTAAATAAACTCTCAAAGAATATCTAAAATTTTTGCAATTCTTTTACAACTTACAGTTTTAGAAAATTGTCTAGAACTCTAAGAAATGAAATGACTTTCACAGGGCTGGAGAGATATCATATGCCAGTGTTATCTTCTCAACTCAGAACAAGTTCTCTAGGCAGCTAGGTGGTCCATTGGAGAAAAAAAAACTGCATAATAACCAATGATTTAAGGATACATAATCCTTATTTCAAAGTTCACTTTCTTGAAGGACATTACTGATAATTATATTCAATTAACTTTCTTAGCAATCTTGTTCAGACCCCACCCAGATGGGGCAACCCCATTCTACTCATGTTTGGGTGGGAATAAATTCACCAAGGCTAGGGACAATTTAGAAGTAAATGACATAGTCAAAGTTTATTAGAATACATCCATATTCTCATTGTAATATTAATGCTCTCATTGCTTGTTATCTAATAAGAGTTGATTGTACCTTTTGGAATACCCACTTTTCCAAGGTCATAAAAATGTTGTATCACCTGCCATGAGGGTCTTTGGCATTTGAGAGTGCCACAGATTTTTTAAATTAAAATACTAACATTGTTAATAAAAATGAGTACCTAGAAATTATGTCTCTTGAATTTTTTAAACATTACATTAGGAAAGCCCTAGTTCTAATCTTGTGTCATAACATCTAAGAGATAACATTTATATAGTATTTACTATGTGCCAGGCACTTTGCATTTAAGTGACTTGCTCAGAGTCACCTAGCTAGTAAGTGTCTAATGCTGGGTTTACTAGATCTGTGATCTTGGGAGAATCATTTCTCTCAGCCTTAGTTTCCTCATCAGTAAATGAGAATAATAACATCTATATCATTGGTAGATGTTGTAAGGATGAAGTGAGTTAGCAATATGCAAAGCAATGTACAAGCATTAAAGAGCTGTATAAATGCTAGATACAAAAATTAGTTCTTATGTAATACTGATATATGCATAAATATGCATATATACACATTTTATATATGCGTGTATACATATATACATGTACATACACATTTACATGTATACTATATATACACATGCATACATATGTAGATATATGTGTATGTGGTTTATCATGTGGATTAAAGATTTAATATCCTGAGGGATACAGGATAAGTTGTTTCACATTGGTGGGACTTTCCTTGGTGTTCTGCTCCCTTTCTTATCTATATTTCATATATACTTCATATTCTAAAGTGTCATAATTATAGTCTACCTCACAGGGTTGCTGTGAGGATAAAATGCCATCAGATTCGTACATTTATTAGCATAGTACCTAATGTAAGGTAAATTATGAATTATGAATGTTTCATAAATATATGTTTATGTATGCATGTTTCTTTGGCAGAAAATATGACCTCTACAATTTATGTTTTTTGTGTGTGTTGAGTTCTACTGGCAGCAGATATTTTCTTCCTTTTCTTTGCTTTTTTTTTTCTTTTCTATTGAGGTCCAGTTACAAAGAAAAAAAGAATAACAAAAGTTTTACCCCATGATTTAAAGGAACTTCTTGTCTGTCTTGTAAACAAAAGACACATTACAAATGATTGTCCATTCTTGTGGATAACCTGATTTATCAGAATGAAAACAGGGAACATAAAGCACAGGTTAATATGACAAAGAGTGGAGAGAAACACAGGGGAGACTTCCAGAGAAAGATGAGGTAGAGTCATAGGGAGAACCAAGGAGCACAAGAGAAATATGAAGACATATGAGTGAGAAACAATGATTCAACTGATCTCCTACTTACTCAATTCACAGCCTCCCTCAGTTTTCCCATGTAACCCTCCCCATTTGCCATGGTGTGGTAAAGCCCTAGATTTGGAGTTGGGTGATCTGTGTCAACTTGAGAAAGTCATTTAAACACTCTAAACCTTAGTTTCCTCTTCTATAAAGTGGAATGCTTAGAATAGATAATCTCTATGATGCCTTTCAGTTCCAGCTTATACGATACTTCCCCACATGCACCTGACCCCTCACATCAAATGGCTTGACATTCTCCCTAACCCAGCAGCCTCAATCTTCTAGCCTGAAATATCTATTGTGTTTGAATTCCCACTTCTTTTAATGCCCATCCCCTCTAAGGTTATAGCTACCTTGTACCCCCATCTCTTACCTCAAATCATCCCTTACTCAAAATCTTCTACTAATTTGGCTATTCTCGGCTTGTGTCTTTATAGTCCCTTATCTCACTCCAACTTTCATTGACCATCATGTCTTGAATGTCAAACTACCAAAGACACCCTACCAGACCTTTCCCCCAGTCATCTGTCAGTTTATTTCTCTTCCTTAGTCAGAGTTAGTTAGCTGAAAGATCATCACACAGGATAAGACTTAAATGACACTGCAGACTGATTCTGCTTGCATTCTCAGTGATTCTTGTCATCAACTTGCAAGTGAGAAATCAAATAGACCACCTTATGGATAGCTATATAATATTTATCTGACAGTCTGAGAAATTGATGTTTGCAATTGTGTATAGATGGTGTGTATTCAACTTGATGCCTTTAGGTCTGTTTATATGTAAATTTATATTTAGAGGGAATTTAGTGTTGGGTTTGAATTCAGGGCATTCAGATTTGAATTCTTCTCTGGACATTTGCTAAGTGATAAGTGATAATGGTCAATTAATGCTGATTTATTTTTATCCATAGGCAGTCATCTAAAATAAGAAATTATTAAGTTCTATGCATTTTAATTCCTATTATTAACAGGAAATGACTTTCCAATTACTTTTCAAGAAAGATATCCATTAGCTCTAAACAATCTAGCTAAAGAATCATCTCATAGAAAAATGAAGTTTGGCATCAGAATAACAAAAGTTTCAATCAATTGCGTGCTTCAGTCAATGTTTCTTGCTTTCTCAGGGTTATGGAGCAGACATTGGTGGTAAAAAGAAGAAAGGTATTATTTCTGTTCTAGTCCCAGAGCTAAAGTTTGGCATTTGAACATTATAATTGGTTAAGGGTACAAGAAAGGAGGAAAAGGAGGTGATTCAGAGAAAGTTGACACCACATTGATGATTCTTTGGGTCTATTTTTATAATGGTTGTACTTTTGAGAAACTTTTCCAGAGCCCAGAGATTCATCCTTCCAATGTATGGCTATTAGCTCATTTCAACCTCACAACAAACCAAAAAAAAAACAAAAACAAAAACCCAAAGATGCCATTAGGATTGTTGATGGCCTGAATTTCTGACTTAGTGCAATTCCCTTAAACTAATCTCCTGATTTTAAAACATACTATAGCACATCGAATAGACTGACATCACTGAAGTTACATCCCTTAAAGTGCTTTAAGAATATTACTTATGATCACAGACATTGTTATAATATCAAACACTGTTTCAACCTGAATAATTCTTCTATTGTGAATTTAAAAAAATGCAAACACAAGAGCTCCAGCATTATGTGCACAGCAGGCATAATTGATGGTGTTGTTCACAGCCCTTCTCAATAAAACCACAGCTCATTTTCTTTGTGGGTATATTGCAGGGGAAGAAATTAATATTTTTGTACATGGCTCCATTCTGGCTCCCCTATCCCCTTCCCTTCTTTCTCCTTCACAGAAGTAAGCAAACTGCCAGGTTTAGCCATGACTACGCAAACTTGCAGGTTCATGAAAATCAAAACATGTACTGACCAATTGCTGATTTTAGCTTACATAAGTTCCTGCTCACACCATCCCTGACCATTGCCTTAATATGTAGATGCTCTGCTCTTGCTGGCAGCTGTTCAATTTCAGGTCTGGCTCAGCCCAGTCACATGGTGCCAATAGAGTCCACTTCTAAATTGTTACTTGGGTATGGCTTGTTTATGGTACAACACTGGAAGCCCCAACGAGACTGGTGGCTTCCGTGTTGCTGCCCAAGATCCAACCTGGGAGATCCTTGGCCTTGGGGGAACAATGCTACTCGGCTCTGACTTCTAGGGCAGCTGGCACCTGAGACATTCAAGGACCTTGGCTCTGACTGAGCTGAGGATACAATGAGAGGTTAGAACCATTAAGATCCTTCACCCTGTTGTCCCAGGTCTGACCAAGCTAAGGCTACAGTTTGATTAGAAATATGAATGGCAGAAAAATTTGTAGATTGCTTTTATAAGTAGTAGCTAAATAAAAATTTAGATGGCCCTATGTGAAGGACACTAGTACATATTTATTTGCTATTTAAAGATTTGGGAGCGGCTAGGTGTTGCAGTGAGTAGAGTGTCGCCCCTGGAGTCAGAAGGACCTGAGTTCAGATCTGGCCTCAGACACTTAATGCACCCACAAACAAACAAACAAACAAAAACCTAGCCGTGTGACCTTGGGCAAGTTACTTAACCCCAATTGCCCTCCAAGAAGCAAAAAAAAAAAAAGGATTTGGGGGACTGCAAATTTTGCTATTATTCTAACTCTTGATTACAGGAATCATTGTCATAAAAGCCAATAATGGGATGGCAAGGGATGCAGTCTGAAAACTGCTCAAGGTGGATGTCTGTGCTTGGAAACATTTGTCAAAATCCTTGTACAGTGCCCAGGGGTGATCTCTCTGATTTTATTTTCCAATTGGGTGTTTTTTTGTTCTGAAAAGGAAACCTCCCCCCCCCCCACCACCTATTTATGCCTAAGGCCTCCTTCCAGCACCTGATAGCTATCTGAATGACTACCAGAGATGACTGATGCCTAGAATCAAACAGGGCTAAGGAGTCCTTCTGGCAACATTTATGACATTGTCCCTCTTTTTCTTCTATAACAAATTCATTGAGAAGTAATATTCAAGGCCAAATAAATGAATAAATAAATATAGACTTAACATCCTTCAAAGAAGGAAATGATAAGTAATAAGGCAAAATGTAACGAAATAGATGCCTAATTGACTAGGATAGTAAGGTTTAAGAAGAGCAACAGGATCAGATTTAGATGATCCTTCTAGAACTATATATAACTATATATTTATTATTATGCAAATTTAAGCTTTGAGCATGTTTGGGAATAAGATCAGAGGTTTGGATTTTAACACAAGGACTGTATAAGATGGTGATAAGGGTGAAACTAATATTACCTTATTAAAGCATCTGTCTGATAATTTTATCATATTTTTAAAGATTCCTATGCCAGTTATAGGATTTAGGAAAGGTGGAAATAACAGAGAATAAATAAACTGAAATTTCTCTGAAGTTTCAAAATATGGAACCATTCTTGAGTGATTGTACTAATTTATATTAAGTCAGAATTATCTGGTAACCCCTAGATCTGAACAGGAGAGGAACTCCCTTTTAAATTGGATAATGACATGAGGCATCTGGGATTTAAATGAAATAGGTCACTGTGATATGGGGAATTGGATGTTAATCAAGTTTGGTAATAATGATTCTGTTAATTTGTATGGTTTGTAAGTTTTCTTGATTATCTTGGTGACATGTAATCACCTTCCTAAAAGCTAGTATATTGTGAATCATTTGAGAAACCTGAATAAATGTAATCATGGACTTGTGTAAAATTATGAGAAAACCTTATTGTATTGCTCAAGCTTAGCCATGTGTGGCTAAGACAACTGAACCATTTGTTTATACAGTTGGGACCTAGTCTTGCACGGCTGGGAAACTGGACCTTTATATGTACCCTTGGTGTCAAATCATATGTTTCTAAGAGCTTTGTCAGTGCTGGATGGCTGTGCCAGCTTATACATATTGTTACACATGAACTACTCATCTAAAGACTACCCCTTCTGTGAGCCTTTGGATCTGAAAAAAGACATCAGATGCAGATAGCTTTCCCAAGAATCTGGACCTGGCCTTTACCAAGACAGCTTCTTTCCTGGAGAAATTTGACCTGATGATCAATGGGAATATGTGGTCCCACCCATACCATATCAAGGGTTTGACACTGTCCATAAAGAGTGGGGAAAAAAATGCTGTACTTGGCCCCCTCCTCCTCCTGACTATAGCCCTGATTGTAGGACCCTGCCTCATTAATAATTTTCTGCACTTTGTTAAGTCCCTATTAATTCTGTTAAATTGCTAATTGTTAGGGATCCCCACTACTGGCCCTTGGGAACAGAACCGACTGACCTGTATAATGTGGTCCAAACTGTGTCAAGGATTTGACCCACCCACATAAAAAGTGGGGAATGTTATACATGGCCCCGTTCTGGATCCCTGATTTTAGCTGATTTTAGCTTCTAGAATTTCCTGCTTGCACAATCCCTGACCGTTAGGTGTGTGGCTTGCCTATATATTCAGATCCCTTGCTTTGCTGTCTGCTTTCGATTTGGGGTCTGGCCCAGCACAGTCATGTGGTGCCAATAAAGACTCCACTTTTAAATTGTTACTTGGGTCTTGGTTGTTTACTGTACAAGAATATCCTATGTGCATTTCACTAAAATGTCCTCACAGGGAGTCTTGCAGTGAAAAATCTAATATGGAAAAAATTACAGGAAACAGAATATATTTTTGAAGGTTTTAAGTAAAACACAAATAAAAAATGTTAAAGAAAATCAAGATATGATTCTCAATAGCTGTCTTCAAGTATTTGAAGGGCTGTTAAATGAAAGAGAGAGTGTACATTATTGTTCAATGCTTCTGTACAGGGCAGAACCAAAAACAATAATGAAAAGTTATAGATCAATTGGCTTTACTAAAATTAAATAATACAGAAACACTTCAAAATACACTGCATTAGGTCTAAGAAGAAAAAATTGAATAAACACGTATGTATATGTACATAAGTAATATGTAAATTATATATGTACAGGTATGTACATAGTGTATGTATATGCTAGTGTTCTACTTTCTAATAGAAGTGAAATCATGCATCTAGTCCCTATCCATTAGGATGTATGCATGTGTGTGTGTGTGTGTGTGTGTGTGTGTGTGTATGTGTCTGTGTCTGTGTCTGTCTGTGTATTATACATATAAACGTTGGACTTGTGATTTCATTGATAATGACAATGATGGTGATAAAACTAATATTTTAGGGTTGGTAAAGTCTTTTGTTTAATATCTCATTTGAGCCTTACATCAATAGGTACTACTATTTTACTTTCTTTACGGGTGAGGAAACGGAGGCTAGTAGAAGTTAAATGAGTTCTGCAGGTCATATATCTATAATTATCTGAGACCAGATTCAAACATATGGCTTCCTGACTCTCAGTCCAGTCCTCTATCTCCTTCCTGAAGAAAGAAATTATTTCTACCAGTGGAGGTAAGCACTTCTGCATAGAACACTAAGAAATTAAATGACTACTCCAAATTCACAGAGCTATTATATGTCATAAGCAGAATGTGTATCAGATCTTTCTGATTCAGAGACCAATTCTTTATGTAGTATGATCCACATTGTCTACCTGCCTTTCATCCCCTACCCCCACTTCTGCTTCTAGCTCTATCTCTGTCTCTCTCCCATCCCTGCCTGTATTTGCTTCTGTCTTTCTGTCTCTCCCTTATCTGAATTTAACTCTGTTTCTGCTCTGTGTCTCTCTCCAATATATGGGTGGGAAACAATGGAAGGGATTTTATTTCCACAGGATTAAAGTACTCCTATCTTTGAGTGATAGCAAAATGAAAGTCAGAGCTGAATGGTTCTAATAAGAATTGTGTACTAGCAGAACCAGGCTTCTGATCAGGTAAAAGGTTAGAGGCTTGTACACATGCTTGACGAGCTGCTTGAGGGGAGCATGACATGGGCAGTTCTGGAGATTGCACCTAACCAATGGAGAACAAGGCAGGGAATGTGAATTGAAGCAGCATACAAGGGCTCACATTTGTCTGAGTCCCTGTACTCCATTAAAGGAGCTACCCATTTATTCAGAAAGAATAAAAATGCAAATATTCCTGGCTTTTCAATGAATACCTAGACTAAGTATGTATCTCCCATAGACACACACGTTTATATGAATATATCTATATGTATATGTGTATGCATATACATATACATATACACACATACACATGTAGATATCTGTGCATGGATTGTGCAAAATTATTGTTTTTAGTAATCATTGTCTTAGAGAGTCAGAAATCCCCTTATCCCCCTTTATCTATTCTAATGGTTCTATTCCTGCTCATTGTGTTGCCCAGACAGTTATGGAAAAATATTGATTCATCTCTATTGTTAAGACAGGTGATATGAAAATTGGTGTCTCTTTGACCAAGATTAAGTGCCCTAGGTCAAATAACTCATTGGAAAAGACACTGAACTGGAAAAAAGATCCAAGAGGGATAGTTTCAAAATTATTGGACTACCTGAAAACCATGATCAAAAAGGAGCCTAGACATCACCTTTCAAGAAATTATCAAGGAAAATTACCCTGATATTCCAGAACCAGAGGGTAAAATAGAAATGTAAAGAATTCATTGATTGCCTCTTGAAAATGGTCCTGAAAAGAAAACTCCTAGGAATATTATAGCCAAATTCCAGACTTCCCAGGTCAAGTAATAGATATTACAAGCAGTCAGGAAGAAACAATGTGAGTATTGTGGAAACATAATCAGGATAATACAAGATCTAGCAGCTTGTACATTAAGGGACTGAAGGGCTTGAAATATAATATTCTGAAGGTCAAAAAAGCTAGGATTAAAACCAAGAAGCACCTACCCCAGCAAAACTGAGTATACATACTACTTCCAGACACAAGATGGATATTCAATGAAATAGAGTACAATCAAGCATTCTTGATGAAAAAACCAGAAATGAAAAGAAAATAAGACTTTCAAATATGAGAAGCAAGAGAAACATGAAAAGATAAACCAGAAAAGGGAATCATAAGAAACTTATTTAAATTGAACTACTTGCATCCCTACATGGAAAGACAATATTTTTAACACATACAACTTTTCTCACTATGAGGATAGTTGAAGGGAATATATATATATATATATATATATATATATATATATATATATATATATACACACACACACACACACACACTCACATATATACACATATACATATATACATATGTATATACATATATGTACACATATACACATATACATATGTATATACATATGTGTACACATATACACATGTATACATATATATTTGTATGCATAGGTGGGTGCATTGTGTGAATATATGTGTACATGTGTATTCGTGTACATGTATTCATTGACAGGAGGCATAGGGATCTGAAGGGATGACATCAAAAAATAGGGGAGAGATAGAATGGGGTGGATTATCTCAAATAAAGGAGGCAGAAGAAGGTTGGTATAATGGAGGAAAAGAGCAGGAAGGTTCAAGGGAATGAGTCAACCATACTCTCATTGGATTTGGCTTAAGGAGGAATAACAAACACACTCAATTGTGTATCTCACCCTACAGGAAAGTAGGGAGGAAGGGGATAAGAGGGAGGATGATAGAAGGGAAGGAAAAATGGGGGAGAGGATGGTTAGAACCAAACACTTTTAAAAAGGGACAGAGTCAAAGGTGAAGATGGAATAAGGGTGTGGGGCAGCATAGGATGGAAATATAGTTAGTCTTTCATAATATGACTACTTTAGAAAAGTTTTGCATAATTGTACATGTACAACCTATATTGAATTGCTTGTCTTCCCAGTGGGGGTGGGTAAGGAGGGAAGAATGGAGAGAATCTGAAATTCAAAGTTTTAAAAACTAATGTTAAGGGAGTAGAAATAGCACTGCTGCAGAGTTCCTGCCCACACCACTTCAAAATTATGTAAAAGGGGGACTCTGAATTACCTCTAGAGCTCGAGAACCCACAAAATGACACAGAGAAGCCAACCTCCCGCTGAGGACAGCCTGGAAGCCCAGCAGGGAGTGGCCAGTGCAGCACTCTGGGAGTCAAGTCCAAGCCCCTGTGAGTCTTGGTTTTAGCCTGTGGGTGGCCAGACCAGCAGCCGCCTGGAGGGACCCAGGAACACAAGCAGCTGTGGCATTTCCAGAATTATCAGCACATAGATATCATGAACAAAGTCAGAGGTTAGTGCCCTGTGGACTTTGGGACTGGTTGGGAGAAAGTGTCAGCTTTTTCTTCTGGGGACAAGAAGCTGCTGAGGAGCTGGCACAGCTTGCACCATGTTGCAGCATTGCAGCATCAGCTCTCGGAATCCAAAATGTAGGGGGATCTAGCAATCAGTCTGAAGGGTAATCTCTCTTCCTTTACACTTCTTGGATCTGGATTGTGGTCTGGGGTAGAGGTCTTGGGGTGTGTGACCAGCTTGCTAGAGTGTGTGGAGGCTTCAGAGAGGCCACCCAACTAATACCTCTGGCAGATGAGAAAACCCCAGCCTGGAGCAAGTGGAAGCTAGTGACTTTATGAGAAATCAAGATGCTGTTAAACAGGTCCAAACAAATGAAAGAATAGAAGGCAATGTGAAATATCTCATGCGAAAAACTGACCTGGAAAATAGATCCAGGAGAGATAATTTAAAAATTATTGGACTACCTGAAAGCCATGATCAAAGAAAGAACCAAGAAATCATCCTTCAAGAAATTATCAAGGAAAATCGCCCTGATGTTTTAGACCCAGAGGACAAAATAGAGGTTGAAAGAATCTATCAATCACCTCCTAATAAAAATCCCAAAAAGAAAACTCCTAGGAATATTATAGCCAGGTTCCAGAATTCCCAGATCAAGGAGAGAATACTACAAGCAGCCAGGGGAAACAATTTCAATATTGTGGAAACACAATCAGGATAACACAGGATCTGGCAGCTTCTACACTGAGGGATTGAAGAGCATAGAATATGATATTACAGAGAGCAAAAAGCTGGGATTAAAACCAAGAATAACCTACCTAACAAAACTGAGTATCATGTTTCAGGGGAAAACTTGGTCATTCAGTGGAATAAAGGACTTTCAAGCATTGTGGAGGAAACAAAAAACAGAGTTGAATAGAAAATTTAACATTCAGATACAAGAAGCAAGAGATGATTGAGAAGGTAAAAAGGGAAAAGAAATCAAAAGGAACTTATCAAAGTTGAATTATTTATATTCCTACAGGGAAAAGGAATAACTGTAACTAATGAAACTTTTCTCAGTATGAAAACAGTTGAAGAAAGGTATATGGGCATGTGAATACACATATTAATGTGTGTATATATGTTTTCAGGTATACATAGATAGAGGGCACAGGTCGAATTTCATAGGAAGGGATGATACTTAAAAGTTGATGTTAAGAGGTCAAAGAGTAATGTGGTGAGAGGGAATGGAGAGAGACAATTGGGTGAACTGTCTCATGTAGTGGAGGCAGGGCAATGTGGTTCCAGGGGAGGGAAGGAACAGGAAGGCAAAAAGGCAAAACCTTATTCTCCTTGAATTTAGACAAGGGAGAGAATGACATGCATACTAAATAGGGTCTCCCACCCTACAGGAGTCTGGGGGGGAAGGGGCATGGTGGTGGAGGGCAGGGTGGGTTGGGGGGGAGGGAAGTTCCAAACACCCACTTTTGAAAAGGGACAGGATCAAGGCGGAGAGTAGACCAGGTTAAAGGTGGGATGGGAGGGAGGCCTGGGGTGGGTATCCAACTTGCCAGAGTGGGTGGAGGCTTTACAGAGGCCACCCAACTGGCAGAAGTTGTGAAGACCCCACGTTTGGGCAGAAGCTCTCCTGTCTGGTGGCAGAGTCCTACTGTGGCAAAAAGCCCCCAAATCAAGTAATTAAGTGGCAATATGCCTAGGCAAATGAAACAAAATAAACAGAAAAGTTCAACACTGGACTCCTATTTTAGGGGCAAAGAGGCTCAAAGCATGGAGGAGGACTGTGAGGTCAGAACTCCTGCACCAAAAGCCCCAAAATGAAAATACAAGCTGACTACAGGCCATAGAGGACCTTAAGAAGCAGATAAGAGAAGTGGGGGAAAATTTGGGAAGAGAAATGAAAAAGATGCAAGAAAAGTATGAAATGACAGTCAACAACCTGACTGAGGAAAATAACACCTTAAAAATTGACTAACTCAAATGGCAAAAGAGGCTCAGAAAGGCAATGAGGAGAAGAATGCCTTAAAAAGTCGAATTTTCCAGATGGAAAAAGAATCTCAAAAGCTCATTCCTTCAGAGTTAACTGGAGCAAATGGAAGCTAGTGACTTTATGAGAAATCAAGATGCTGTTAAACAGATCCAAACAAATGAAAGAATAGAAGGCAATGTGAAATATCTCATGGGAAAAACCATTGACCTGGAAAATAGATCCAGGAGAGATAATTTAAAAATTATTGGACTACCTGAAAGCCATGATCAAAGAAAGAACCTAGAAATCACCCTTCAAGAAATTCTGAAGGAAAATTGCCCTGATGTTCTAAACACTGTGGGGGAAATAGAGGTTGAAAGAATCCACAGATCACCTCCTGAAAATGATCCCAAAAAGAAAACTCCCAGGAATATTATAGCCAGGTTCCAGAATCCCCAGATCAAGGAGAAAATACTACAAGCAGCCAGGAAGAAACAATTTCAATATTGTGGAAACACAATCAGAATAGCACAGGACCTGGCAGCTTCTACACTGAGGGATCAAAGAGCATGGAATATGATATTCCAGAGGGCAAAAGAGCTGGCTGGGATTGAAGCCAAGGGTCACCTACCCAGCAAAACTGAGTATCTTGTTTCAGGGGAAAATATGGTCATTCAGTGGAATAGAGGACTTTCAAGCATTCTTGATGAAAAAACCAGAGCTGAATAGAAAATGTGACCTTCAGACACAAGAAGCAAGAGGTGCTTGAGAAGTTAAACAAGGAAAAGAAATCAAAAGGAACTTATCAAAGTTGGACTATTTACATTACTACATGGAAAAACAATAACTGTGTTTGATGAAACCTCTCTCATTATAAAAATAATTGAAGAAGGGTACATGACATATGTTCACAGCTATACGTGAATTGAGGGCACAGGTTGAATTTGATGGGAAGGGATGATTTTTTTTTTGGAGGGCAATTGGGGTTGAGTGACTTGCCCAAGGTCACTCGGCTGGGTTTTTGTTTGTGTGTTGTGTGTCTGGGGCTGGATCCGAGCTTGGGTCCTTCTGACTCCAGGTGCAATGCTCTGCTGCCTGCGCCACCTAGCCGCCCCAAGGAAGGGATGATTCTTTTTTTTTTTTTTTTAAATTAATTTATTAGTTTAGTTTCAGTTGACAAGATTCAATTCCATAGTTCCTTGATTTTCAAATTTCCTTTACTTCCCTCCCCCCTCCCCTCATGACATCATATAGTACAGTATAGGGTCTGCAAATGGATTCATATTAAACATTATTCCAATTACAAAGGCATATTGTACTAGGTGGGATGAAAGATGGTAAGGAAGAAGTACAACCAAACAATGAGAAGAACAAGATCATTTAGTTTGCTTCCATCAGGATTCCGGCTCAGTTCTTTCTAGTTATATCTCTGGATGGCACATTTCTCACTTTCTTGAGTCATTCGGGATTAACTTATATCACTGCATTGCTGAAAAGAGTCCAGTCTGTCATAGTTGGTCGTCACAGATATGGTATGTCTGTGATTGTATACAAATTTCTTCTGATTCTACTCTTCTCGCTCAGCATCAGTTTGTATAAGTCTCTCCAGGTAATTATGAAATCCGTCACCTCCTCGTTTCTTATAGCACAATAAAATTCCATTACATTCATATACCACAACTTGTTTAGCCATTCCCCAATTGATGGGCACTCCTTTGGTTTCCAATTCTTTGCAACCACAAAAAGGGCTGCTAAAAATATTTTTGTACATATGGTTCTTCCTCCCACTACTATGATCTCTTTGGGATATAACCCTAGGAGTGGTATGGCTGGGTCAAAGGGTATGAAATTATTTATAATCCTTTGGGCATAATTCCAGATTGCTCTCCAGAATGCTTGGATAAGTTCACAACTCCACCAGCAATGTATTAGTGTTCCAATTTGCCCATCCTCCAGCATTTGTCACTTTCTTGTTTTGTCATCTTAGCCAATCTGACTGGAGAGATGTGGTATCTCAGAGTTGTTTTGATTTGCATTTCTCTAATTAATAGTGATTTAGAGCATTTCTTCATATGCTTATAGATATCTTTAATTTCTTTCTCTGAAAACTTCCTATTCATATCCTTGACCATTTCTCAATTGGGGAATGACTTGTATTCATATAGATTTGGCTCAATTCTCTATAAATTTTAGAAATGAGTCCTTTATCAGAGACACAGGTTGTAAAAATTCTTTCCCAATTTCCCACCTCCCTCTTGATCTTGGTTACATTGGCTTTGTTTGTGCAGAAGCTTTTCAATTTAATGTAATCAAAATTATCCATTTGCATTTTATAATGCTCTCTAATTCTTGTTTGGTCCTAAAATCTTCCCCTCTCCACAGATCTGTCAGGTAAACTATTCCTTGCTTTCCCAAATTGCTTACAGTATCATCCTTTACACCTAGATCATGTACCCATTTAGACTTGATTTTGGTATATGGTGTTAGATATTGATCTATGCCCGGTTTCTGCCATACTGTATTCCAGTTTTCCCAGAAGTTTTTGTCAAATAGTGCATTCTTATCCCAAAAACTGGGGTCTTTGGGTTTATCGAACAATAGATTGCTATATTCATTAACTGCTGGGTCTCCTGCACCTAATCTATTCCATTGATCCACTACTCTACACCTCTGCCAGTACCAAGCAGTTTTGATGACTGCTGCTGTATAATACAGATTAAGATCTGGCATAGCTAGTCCACCTTCCTTAGCGTTTCTTTTCATTAATTCCCTTGATATTCTAGACCGTTTGTTTTTCCAAATAAATTTTGTTATTATTTTGTCTAACTCTACAAAGTAGTTTTTTGGTAAATTGATTGGGATGGCACTAAATATATAATTTAGTTTGGGTAAAATTGTCATTTTTATTATATTAGCTCGACCCAGCCACGAGCAATTGATGTTTTTCCAACTATTTAGATCTGATTTTATTTGTGTGAGAAGTGTTTTTGTAGTTGTGATCATATAGATTCTGGGTTTGTTTTGGCAAGTAGATTCCCAAATATTTTATAATGTCTACAGTGACTTTAAATGGGATTTCTTTTTCTATCTCTTGCTGTTGAGTTTTATTAGAGATGTACAGGAATGCTGAGGATTTATGTGGGTTTATTTTATATCCTGCAACTTTGCCAAATTTATTTATTGTCTCAAGTAATTTTTACTTGATTCTCTAGGATTCTCTAAGTATATCATCATATCATCTGCAAAGAGTGACAGCTTGGTCACTTCTTTGCCTAATTTGATTCCTTTGATTTCTTTTTCTTCTCTAATTGCTACTGCTAACGTTTCAAGTACCAGATTAAATAAGAGGGGTGATAGTGGACACCCTTGTTTCACTCCTGATCTTATTGGAAAGGCTTCTAGTTTATCCCCAATGCATATAATACTTGCTGATGGTTTTAAATAGATGCTAGAAACTATTTTAAGGAAGGCTCCATTTATTCCTATACTTTCTAGTGTTTTTAATAGGAATGGATGTTGTACTTTATCAAAAGCCTTTTCTGCATCTATTGAGATGATCATGTGGTTTTTGCTAGTTTTGTTGTTGATATGCTCAATTATAT
>WOXC01008821.1:0-32500 GCA_011680675.1 Gymnobelideus leadbeateri
CTACCAAACTCTTTCTATGATACAAATATGGTACTGATTCCTAAATCAGGAAGAGATAAAACAGAGAAAGAAAATTATAGACCAATCTCCCTCATGAATTTAGACGCAAAAATTCTAAATAAAATATTAGCCAAAAGACTCCAACAACTTATCACAAAAATAATACACCCTGATCAGGTAGGATTCATTCCAGGAATGCAAGGATGGTTTAATATTAGGAAAACCATCAATATAATTGAGCATATCAACAACAAAACTAGCAAAAACCACATGATCATCTCAATAGATGCAGAAAAGGCTTTTGACAAAGTACAACACCCATTCCTATTAAAAACACTAGAAAGTATAGGAATAAATGGAGCCTTCCTTAAAATAGTTGATAGCATCTATTTAAAACCATCAGCAAGTATTATATGCAATGGGGATAAACTAGAAGCCTTTCCAATAAGATCAGGAGTGAAACAAGGGTGTCCACTATCACCCCTCTTATTCAATCTGGTACTTGAAATGTTAGCAGTAGCAATTAGAGAAGAAAAAGAAATCAAAGGAATCAAATTAGGCAAAGAAGTGACCAAGCTGTCACTCTTTGCAGATGATATGATGATATACTTAGAGAATCCTAGAGAATCAAGTAAAAAATTACTTGAGACAATAAATAAATTTGGCAAAGTTGCAGGATATAAAATAAACCCACATAAATCCTCAGCATTCCTGTACATCTCTAATAAAACTCAACAGCAAGAGATAGAAAGAGAAATCCCATTTAAAGTCACTGTAGACATTATAAAATATTTGGGAATCTACTTGCCAAAACAAACCCAGAATCTATATGATCACAACTACAAAACACTTCTCACAGAAATAAAATCAGATCTAAATAGTTGGAAAAATATCAATTGCTCGTGGCTGGGTCGAGCTAATATAATAAAAATGACAATTTTACCCAAACTAAACTATATATTTAGTGCCATACCAATCAATTTACCAAAAAACTACTTTGTAGAGTTAGACAAAATAATAACAAAATTTATTTGGAAAAACAAATGGTCTAGAATATCAAGGGAATTAATGAAAAGAAATGCTAGGGAAGGTGGACTAGCTATGCCAGATCTTCATCTGTATTATACAGCAGCAGTCATCAAAACTGCTTGGTACTGGCAGAGGTGTAGAGTAGTGGATCAATGGAATAGATTAGGTGCAGGAGACCCAGCAGTTAATGAATATAGCAATCTATTGTTCAATAAACCCAAAGACCCCAGTTTTTGGGATAAGAATGCACTATTTGACAAAAACTGCTGGGAAAACTGGAATACAGTATGGCAGAAACTGGGCATAGATCACCATCTAACACCATATACCAAAATCAAGTCTAAATGGGTGCATGATCTAGGTGTAAAGGATGATACTGTAAGCAATTTGGGAAAGCAAGGAATAGTTTACCTGACAGATCTGTGGAGAGGGGAAGATTTTAGGACCAAACAAGAATTAGAGAGCATTATAAAATGCAAAATGGATAATTTTGATTACATTAAATTGAAAAGCTTCTGCACAAACAAAACCAATGTAACCAAGATCAAGAGGGAGGTGGGGAATTGGGAAAGAATTTTTACAACTTGTGTCTCTGATAAAGGACTCATTTCTAAAATTTATAGAGAATTGAGCCAAATCTATATGAATACAAGTCATTCCCCAATTGAGAAATGGTCAAAGGATATGAATAGGAAGTTTTCAGAGAAAGAAATTAAAGATATCTATAAACATATGAAGAAATGCTCTAAATCACTATTAATTAGAGAAATGCAAATCAAAACAACTCTGAGATACCACATCCCTCCAGTCAGATTGGCTAAGATGACAAAACAAGAAAGTGACAAATGCTGGAGAGGATGTGGACAAATTGGAACACTAATACATTGCTGGTGGAGTTGTGAACTTATCCAACCATTCTGGAGAGCAATCTGGAATTATGCCCAAAGGATTATAAATAATTTCATACCCTTTGACCCAGCCATACCACTCCTAGGGTTATATCCCAAAGAGATCATAGTAGTGGGAGGAAGAATCATATGTACAAAAATATTTTTAGCAGCCCTTTTTGTGGTTGCAAAGAATTGGAAACTAAAGGAGTGCCCATCAATTGGGGAATGGCTAAACAAGTTGTGGTATATGAATGTAATGGAATTTTATTGTGCTATAAGAAACGAGGAGGTGACGGATTTCATAATTACCTGGAGAGACTTATACAAACTGATGCTGAGCGAGAAGAGTAGAATCAGAAGAAATTTGTATACAATCACAGACATACCATATCTGTGACGACCAACTATGACAGACTGGACTCTTTTCAGCAATGCAGTGATATAAGTTAATCCCGAATGACTCAAGAAAGTGAGAAATGTGCCATCCAGAGATATAACTAGAAAGAACTGAGCCTGAATCCTGATGGAAGCAAACTAAATGATCTTGTTCTCATTGTTTGGTTGTACTTCTTCCTTACCATCTTTCATCCCACCTAGTACAATATGCCTTTGTAATTGGAATAATGTTTAATATGAATGCATTTGCAGACCCTATACTGTACTATATGATGTCATGAGGGGAGGGGGGAGGGAAGTAAAGGAAATTTGAAAATCAAGGAACTAAGGAATTGAATCTTGTCAATGAAACTAAACTAATAAATTAATTAAAAAAAAAAAAACAAAAAAAAAATGAAAGTAAGAGCACAGTTGTTATGCTTTTCTCAAGTGCTTCCAAATGAAATATGTAATCTTATTCTAGGAGACATATAGAACATCTCTTAAACTGTTGAGTGCTCATACTAGAGTTCTTTAGTCTAGCTCTTAAACTTTTAGAGAAAAAGCCTTATCATTTTTGTTATTGATGATACCTCTTCAGTTTCCCCACTTCTCAAAGGCTGATGTAAAGGCAATTAAGAAATGCAGGACAAGATTTGGGTTGGAAAACTCAGAAGAATTTTGAAAAAGAGAGGAATTTTAGATACTTTTGGGGGGCTTTCTATTTTCTTTAGTACAATTTTATTTATTTTGTTAAATATTTCTCGATTCCATATTTTTCACCATTCATTTTTTTTTCTTTTTGGAGGGTGGAGGGCAGGGCAATTGGAATTAAGTGACTTGCCCAAGGTCAAATGGCTAGAAAGTGTTAAGTGTTTGAGGCCAGATTTGAACTCAGGTCCTCCTGACTCCAGGGCCAGTGCTCTATTCACTGTACCACCTAGCCACCCCACAACATTCATTAAAAAAATTGAGTTTCAAATTCTCTACATATGTCTCATTCCTTCCCAGTCTTTGAGAAGGTGTAAAGCCAATCATGAGCAGCTTTCCAGAGGATAGCTGCTGTGAACAGCTTTCAAGGTTCTGATTACATAGTATAGTGAACTCTCTACTAATTCAATAACAAATCAGAGCAAAACATTCACAGAAAATCAAGGTATAGCATTCACAATATTACAACTTACGACAGAAAATCAAGATACAGCATTCACAATGACATAATAACTCAACAACATATCACTAAAATAGCCACATAATTTTCACCAAATTGGTCCCATAGTTTGGAACAAAGTACAATCATTTAGTCAATCAATCACTCTAACTCAATCTTTCAATCATAAAGAACAAAAGGTCAAAGTCCTCCACCCATGGGGCACACTAAGTTACAAATCAGTCACTATTCAGTCATCTGTAACTATTCAATCATCAGTCACTACTCAGTCATCAGTCACTACTCAGTACCCTCTTAAGGTGTAGTGGGAAATACACAAGCCATCCACCCCTAGGTCACTAGTAAATTAAAATTTTAGTCACTACTCAGTACCCACAGAGAGATTTTTTTCATCTTGACTTGGGGGCAGACTTTCAGCTTCCATGGCTCCTCTTCCATGGTTAGAGCTTCCCCATGAATCTAGCCAACTGCCATCTGAGTTCAAAGGCAGATAGCTCCCAGTGCCTTGTCTAGCTCTCTGCAGTTCCTGCTCCACATTGGAGCTCACAGCATCCAGTCCATCTCAAACCCTTCACAGTCTCTGTTCCTGGGAAGCCAAGGCTTAACAAAGCCACAAGAACATTTGTACAAAAGCCCAGCACCACAGTCATGCTTCCTCAGTCTTCTGCAGTTCCAGCTGGTCCTCAGAAGTCATTCTCAAAATCAAAATAATTTTTTCCTGTTCTCAAAATCAAAATCATTTTCTCCACAGAAGTTCCAGTTTAGTAGCAGTAGTCCAGTCTTCAGGTGCTCATCCCAAGAAGTTCTGACTTTCCCAGCTTGTGCTCTTCCTTAAATACAGTATAGCTCCTCCATATTTATCCGCTTCATGTTATGTCAATAACAGGGGTTCCCTGTTCAGCCCCTTCCTGTTATGTAACAGGGGTTCATATCTTCTGTTTCTTTTACAGAGGCTTAATTTGAAACTAGGTGCTAAGTACCTGTCAGCTTTCCAAGTCAAAGGGATCTTCAAATTTCATTACCATAACATTAGGCAATCAATATTTCATTCATATCTGTGAAATCATATAAAACATTTCTTTGTTAGTCATTTGCATAAGAAAACACACATACAAATACACACACATATACAAACCAAGAAAAATGAAGTAAAACAATATGTGTCAATATACTTTTATCAGATTTATCTGCAGTATTTATCTATAGTTTATCAGATTTCTCTTGGTAGAGAGCATTTTTCATCATGAGTCCTTTGTAATTGTCTTGGATCATTTTCTTGACCAGAATAGCTAAGTCTTTCATGGTTGAAGATCATCTCAATGTTGCTGTTACTATGTCCAATATTCTCCTGGTTGTGCTCAGTTAACTTTGTACCAGTTCATTTAAGTCTTTCCAGATTTTTCTGAAACCATCCTGCTTGCCATTGCTTTTCTTTTCATAAACAGTATTTAATTTTTTCCAGTTACATGTAAGAATAATTTTCAACATTAATTTTTTACAAGATTTTGAGTTTCAAATTTTTCTCCTTCCCTCACCCCCAAGATAGTAAGTGACCTGATATAGTTTATACATGTGCAATCATGTCAAACATATTTTCACAGTCACATTCTAAAATAAGAAATAGAACAAAAGGGAAAAACCATGAGCCCCTGCTCCCAATTAAAAAAGTGTGGTTTGTTCTACATTCAGTCTCCATACTGTAATTCACTGCATAATCTAAAGGCAGGTTTTATGTAATTATTTTCCAAAAAAGTGGGATGCAATCATTATGCGATGGTTTTTAAAAATTGTGCTGTTATTACTTAAAAATAATTTATTAATAAAATGTTTTTGGTACAAAATTGTGAATGCACAGAATTCTCATGAATATACATTAAAATTGAACATTGACAATGCATGTGCACTGAGAATTCTAGGCTCCTTGCTTACAATGCATGAGAGATAAATACATATCCTTATGCCACTGGTGAATACATTGATGCTCTGCTTATCTTTTAAGTGGCATGATTAACAATTAAACTGCGCAATGATTATGTGACAAAAGGTTATAAACCAATTTTTGGACTGGAAAAAAAAAACCCGGTGTGACAATTAGTGGTGGCAATTATTATATGGTGAAATATGGTAGTTTTTCTCTGGATGTGAATAGCATTTTCCATCATAAGTCTTTTGGAAATGTCTTGAATCATCGTATTGCTGACAAGAGCTAAGTTTATCTAAGTTGGATCATCACACAATGTTACTGTTATTGTGTACAATGTTCTCCTGGTTCTGTTCACTTCACTCAGCATTAGTGTATGTAAGTCTTCACAGTTTTTTTTCCCTGAAATCCTCCTGCTCATCCTTTCTTATAGCACAATATTATTCCATTACATTCATACACCACTTGTTCAGCCATTCCCCAATTGATGGGTATCCGCTTAATGCCCAGTTCTTTGCCACCACAAAAAACTGCTTGTCCTTTCTTACAGTACAATAGTATTCCGTCACAATCATATATAACAGCTTCTTGAGCCATTCCTCAATTGATGGGCATCTAGGGGGAATTTCTGAACATATTCCAGAACCTACCCACAAGAATCATTGATTGAGACATAAGAAGGAAAGAAGTCTAGGAGTAGAGTGAAGGTGCTATCTTTGGTGCCTCCTTCTGGGCCCTAGTCTAGCCTAGTGTCAGATGACTGCACACTCAAACCCTGTTTTGCTTTTTTCTGATATAAGTGAAGAATCATCAAAAGAGCCTTGTTGGAAGGTCTTCATTAAATTGTTTTCAATGTATATATTTAAGTCATACAAAATTTCTTTTTTTTATTAACAAATGCTTTATTAAATTCTGGTTTACATCATTCGTTTCCTCTAGATTTTGAGTTACAATTTTCCCCCCATTTTTCCCCTCCCCACCACCGCAGAATAGCAGTCCCACAAGATATCCCCTCATCCAATCCACTCTCTCCCATATCTTCTCCCATACCCCCTTCGACTTTACCATTAGGGCAAGGTGAATCTCTGTGTCCCAATGCCTGCACATCTTATATCCCAATTACATGCAAAATAGTATTAATAATAGCTTCAAATTTCAGATCCATTCCCTTCCTCCCTTGTCACCCATTCCCTCTGGGAAGATAAGCAATTCAGTATGTTTTGTACATGTATAGCTATGCAAAACATTACCATAGTAGATATATAGTAAAACTGCTTATATTTTCCTCCCACCTGCCCCACCCCCCACCTGGTCCATTCCCTACTTTGATCCTGACCCTTTTCGATAGTGGGTACTTCCAACCTCCCCTCCTCCCAGAATGCCCTCCCCTCCATCATCCCCCTCTCATTTCCCTTACCCCTACTCTCCTGCAGGGTGAGATATGCCATTTAGTATGTATGTCATTCTCTCCCTGAGCTAAATTCAATGAGAATATGGTTTTGCCTTTTTGCCTTCCTTTCTTCCCCTCCCCTGAAACCACTCCCCCTTGCCTCTTCTACATGAGATAGTTTACCCTACCCTGTCTCTCCCCATCTCCTCTTATCACTTTCATCTCTCACCTCTTAACTTCACCCCTTAAGTATCATCCCTTCCCACCAAATTCAACCTGTGCCCTCTATCCATGTATACCTGTAAACATATTTACATACATTCACATATGTATTCATATGCCCATATACCTTTCTTCAATTATTTTCATAATGAGGAAGGTTTCATCAGTCACAGTTATTGTTTTTCCATGTAGGAATGTAAATAGTTCAACTTTGATAAGTTCCTTTTGATTTCTTTTCCCTGATTACCTTCTCAGGCATCTCTTGCTTCTTGTGTCTGGATGTCAAATTTTCTATTCAGCTCTGGTTTTTTCCTCAAGAATGCTTGAAAGTCCTCTATTCCACTGAATGACCATATTTTCCCCTGAAACAAAATATTCAGTTTTGCTGGGTAGGTGATTCTTGGTTTTAATCCCAGCTCTTTTGCCCTCTGGAATATCATATCCTGTGCCCTTTGATCCCTCAGTGTAGAAGCTGCCAGGTCCTGTGCTATTCTGATTGTATTTCCACAATATTGAATTTTTTTCTTCTTGGCTGCTTGTAGCATTTTCTCCTTGATCTGTGAATTCTGGAACCTGGCTATTATATTCCTAGGAGTATTCTTTTTGGGATCTTTTTCAGGAGGTGATCTGTGGATTCTTTCAACCTCTATTTTGGCCTCTGGATCTAAAACATCAGGGCAATTTTCCTTGAGAATTTCTTGAAGGATGATTTCTAGTTTTTTTCTTTGATCATGGCTTTCAGGTAGTCCAATAATTTTTAAATTATCTTTCCTGGATCTATATTCCAGGTCAGTGGTTTTTCCCATGAGATATTTCACATTGCCTTCTATTCTTTCATTTGTTTGGATCTGTTTAACAACATCTTGATTTCTCATAAAGTCACTAGCTTCCATTTGCTCCAGTCTAACTCTGAAGGAATGAATCTCCTCAGTGAGCTTTTGAGATTCTTTTTCCATCTGGCAAATTCAGGTTTTTACGGCATTCTTCTCCTCATTACCCTTTTGAGCCTCCTTTGCCATTTTAGTTAGTCTATTTTTTAAGGTCTTATTTTCCTCAGTCAGGCTGTTGACTCTCATTTTATACTTTTCCTGCATCTTTCTCATTTCTCGTCACAATTTTTCCTCCACTTCTTTTATTTGTTTGTTTGTTTGTTTTTTTTTTTGAGGGCAATTGGGTTTAAGTAACTTGCCCAAGGTCACATGGCTAGGTTTTTGTTTGTGTGCGTTAAGTGTCTGAGGCCGCATCTGAACTTAGGTCCTTCTGACTCCAAGGCCAGCGCTCTACTCACTGCACCACCTAGCTGCCCCTCTTTTATTTGGTTTTAAAAATCCTTCTTAAGGTCCTCTATGGCTTGTAACCCGCTCATATTTTCATCTGGGGCTTTTGGTGCAGGATTTCTGACCTCACAGTCCTCCTCCTGTTCCAAGCTTTGATCCTCTTTGCCCCCACAATAGGAGTCTAATGTTGCATTTTTCTGTTTATTTTGTTTCCTTTGTCTAGGCATGTTGCCACTTAATTACTTGATTTTGGGGCTTATTGCCACAGTAGGACTCTGCCACCAGACAGGGGAGCTTCCGTCCTAAACATTGGGGTCTTCACAACTTCCGGAGGTATTAGTTGGGTGGCCTCTGTGGAGCCTCCACACAAGCTGGATACCCACACCAGACCTCCCACCCCAGACTGCAATCCAGATCCAGGGAGGTTATATTAAGAGCGATTACCCCCCCCAAGACTGATCGCTAGATCTCCCTATAGCTTGAAGGCCAGGAGCTGAAGCTGCTACTGAGGCTGCAAAATGGCTTCTGTGCTGTGTCTCCTCAGCCACTTCTCGCCCCCAGGGGAAGAAGCTGACGTGTTCTCCAAATACTTATCCCAAAGTCCATAGGGCACTAACCTCTCACTTTGTCCTAGGCATATCTGTGTTGATAATTCTGGAATCGCCACAGCTGCTGGTGTTTTGGGGTCCCTCCAGCTGACTGCTGGCCTGGCTGCCCAGGGGCTAAAACTGCGACTCATGCAACCCTGGGCTCAGCTCACTCAGCTCACTCAGCTCAATTCCTAGCACAATGTGCTACCCACTCTCAGAGTGCTCTCTGCAGGGCTGCCAGGCTGTCTTCAGTGGGAGGTTAGCTTCTCTGTGTTGTTCTGTGGGTGCTGGAGCTCCAGAAGTTGTTCAGAGTCCCCTTTTACATGGTTTTGAAGTGGTGTGGGGCAGAGCACTTTGGAAGTGCTGTTTCTACTCTGCCTTCTTGGCTCCGCCTCCCCATACAAAATTTCTTGATGCAGAAACAGTGATGATAACTTTTTCTGAGAACTGCTAGTTATCAATATTAAATGAGCCATGACATCAGAAGCTATATGCCCACCAGAGGTATTTGCCACTGTCACATAGGATGCTCAACACACAGATCAGAGATAAGGGGGATTCCCTATAGATGGTAAGGCCTTTTGGATACTTCATTTCATGATGACATTGCACTGATTGCATCAAATATTAGAACACTTCAGAGTCTCCTAATTAAGATCCATAATTCCTCGGTACTATAACATATAGGCATCTGGGTAGTACAGTGGATGGAGTGCCAGATCTGGCATTGGGAAGACTCATCTTCATCTTCCTGAGTTCAAATCCAGCCTCAGACACTTACTAGCTGTTTGGCTCTGGGCAAGTCACTTAACCTTGTTTGCCTCATTTTCTTCATCTCCAAAATGAGCTGGAGAAGGAGATGGCAAACCACTTCAGTATCTTTGCCAATAGGATCTCAAAGAGTCTGACTCAACAGAAAAACTACTGAACAAAAATAATAACAATAATGTTATAGTATACACTAAAGTGTTATCAATTACCATTCCTCTAGGGCAGAGGTATTAAACACACCTTCAAGGACTGTATTTCCAGTATGTTCTGAAGCCTAATGTAATTGGGAAATATTTAACAAAGTAAATAAAAATACAATAGAAAATTGATATTATGTGACCTTCAGAGATCCTTATGTATTTGGCATTTTAGTGCCTTCCACTCTCCATTTTTATTTGAATCTGATACCACTGGTTTAGGGGACATGTTTAATTACATGAATTCTATTAATAAATCCCAAATGCATATATTTTTTTAGAAATTCTTTAACTTTTTGATGAAAAATCCACTATTGATCTGTAATCTCAGTACTACTTACATGGCATGTTTATGGGAAAAAAGGTAAGCAGAGCAAAAGATTCATTAAATTTTCTTTCTGTAATGCTTTTGTAATTTAATTTTATAACTTGGCATGTCAGTAATATGATTTTTATTTTTTTTAATTTTGTTTTATACTCAAAGACCAGAAAACAAATACAGAATGGAGAAAAGAAACAAAAACATATCATAAATATTGGAACTTAAATTCAAAGTAAGAAAGGAAAAAAAAGCATGTCAGGTGCAGAGCAGAACATAAGAGAGGATTCAAAATATGTAACAATAAACTTTCACTTAAAGAGAGCCTGTATGATAAAAAATACACATTGTCTTAAGAACTGTCCATCATTTCTTTGCTTCCTTATGAGTTTTCTTTTGTTCTCTACTGTGCACTTTTTTACTTTGTTCTTTCTTTTTTTCCCTCCCCTCCCCAGAAGGTTACAATTAAGTTTAGATATATTTCTCTATAGCTATTGATATGTATATATATATATATACATATATATATATATACACATATATATATACACACACACATAGCTATATATGCTCAAAGATACATACGTATATGTATATATGCATGTATATGTGTATATATGTGCATACACACACACACACATATATAACCATAGACTTTTCTAAACAAAATTCTACTCCAGATCTTTGTTTTTATGTTTGTGCATATCTCTTGTTTCCTATCCCTCCTGCCTCCTCTACTTCTACCTGCTACCTTGCCTTCCTATTCCTTGCCTATCCCCCTCCAAGTATCCCCACCCATCCTTCCATCCCTATAAATCTAAACACCCTTCTATATCCCCCTTTGAACTTTTCTTTCATTCTCCTCTCTAAAGATCTCTCCCTCGTCCTCTTCTCTCTCCTTATGTCCCTACCATTTCATTTCTTCCAAATTTAGAAGAGTTTTATACTCTTCTGAGTTTATATGTATTGTTCTCTCTTAAAACCATTCCTGATGAAAGTAGGTACCAGAACTACCAGCCCTTCTCTTTATTTTTTTTTCTCTCTATTTTTTCTATTTCTACTTTCCCCCTTGTTCTAACACTTCAGGACAATCTTCTTTAATTATTCTTGTAATACTATATTAAGATTCTTTTTTTATCATAATTTTCAGTTTAATAATTTTTATGTTTTCTCTTCTTGATCTACTTTCTAAATCTGTTGTTTTTCTTATGAGATGTTTCACTTCCTCTTCTACTTTTTTCATTATTCATATTTTGGTTAATTATTTCTTAATCTCTTATAATTTCATTGGCTTCACCTTGCCCAATTCCAAATTTTCAAGGTGTCACTTTCTCCCTTAAGATTCTGGATCTCCTTTTCTAATTTGTTGACTTTCCTTTCATACTTGTTTTTCTTGGATTATTCTTTTTTTTCCCTTAGTTTTTCCTCCCTCTTTGTCATTTGATTTTTAAAGTCTTTTAGAAGATCTTCTATGAATTTTTTTGGGCAGGTGACCTACTGACATTACTTTTTGGGGATTTCTTTACTTCAATATTCTCCTCCGAATATGACCCCCCCCCCCAATGGCTTTTTGTGGTTGGATTCATTCTCCTTTGCCTGTGCATTTTATTTTGGTAATTTTTTGTAATCACATCTAGCCCTTGGGTATGGGAGATGGTGCCTCTTGCTCCAGATCTTCAGTTCTCTCCTCTAGCCTGAAACTGAAGCCAAACTTCCAACTTCCTGTAAGTGCACACAGTTGGGGATTTTCTTCGTCACTACTACTGCACTCACTGGGAACATGCTGGTTCCTTCTCACCCCCTGCCACTCTTTGCAGCAGAGTTGGGTCTGATGTTCCTTGTCTGGAGAGTTTTCCTTGATCTTCCCAGGCTCCAATGGGCTCCTACTCAAGTCCCCTTATTGTCCCAGGGCTAAAAGTTCATGTGCCTGGGGCCGAAGCAACTTCTCAAACCAGCTAAACCCAGGGCTTTCTACTTGTTAAAGGGGACCTAGCCTGGGGGTGTTTACTCTTCACTGGCACCAAACCTTTGCCTGGGATTGTTCTTATTTTCTCAAATTGTACCAGGAAGACCCCAGTCCTGATGCTATTCTTTATTTTTACCAGTACTTCCTTTTGCCATAAGGTGCTCTTTTATATCTTTTCTGGGGGAAAATCTTGAGAAAATCTTGGAATTTTCTGACCTACTCCACCATCTTCCCAATAGGTATTCTTTAAAAAGTCTTTCCTACCCCCTCAATTTTCTTTGGCTGGTTTATTTGTGACACAATTTGGTTTTGGTCAGTCCTTTTCAATTATGTCAGATTCTTTATGATCCAGTTTGAGATTTTCTTAACAAAGATACTAGAGTGGTTTGTATTTCCTTCTCCAATTCATTTTACAGATGGGGAAACTGAGGCAAACAGGTTTAAGTGACTTGCCCAGGATCACGCAGCTAGCAAGTGTCAGAGGCCAGATTTGACCTTAGAGAGATGAGTATTCCCGACTCTAGGCCTGGCACTTTATCCACTATACCACATTGCTGCCTTTGTGATACCATAGGTGTAACATTATGAGTTTGATGCATTAATAAGCAGGAGACTTTGAAGGCCCTTGATTAGAGATAAATATTTTCTCTAAAATGAAAACCAGTATAATATGAAAAAGAATCTGCTTATCTCTGAATGAAAATGGTAGCTTTTCTTCTTTTCCATGCCTGTCTCCTATTACAAAAAATGATGGGGCAGCTAGGTGGCACAGTGAGTAAGAGCACCGGCCCCAGAGTCGGGAGGACCCAGGATCAGTTCTGGCCTCGAAAAATCAGCACCCACACATAAAAATGACTGGCTGTGTAACCTTGAGCAAGTTACTTAACCCCAATTGTTTAAAAAAAGAAATGAGAAGAACCTCTATTATTTAGGTTAATCTTGGGTGGCTGCTATTGTATTCTAGATTCCAGGATAAAATTCAGTTCTAAAATATATAAAGAGATGACTTTTTGGTCATTTCTCAGCGCAATTCACCACTGAGAATGATAACATTCATTTGAGAGCTTCAAAAGAACTAAGTAACCAAGCTGTTGAGCTACTAACAAGAATATGTAATTCATCATTCAAAACAGCTGGTCCACTAGAAGACAGGAAGATAGCCAATGCAGGACCCATTATATGCACAGGTTCTTTCCCTTTGTTTCTTTCCTCCCAATGTACTATTGATGTTATTCTCTGCAGCCAAAATCTAGGGATAAAGGATGAGGGAAAAACAACACAGCTGCTTTCTCAAGTTATAGAGTAGGAATAGTTATGCCTTAAGCTAGTATAGGGAAATAAAGATACTGTAATTTATAAAGACCCAGAGCTGCTGTTTTATGAAGTAATATTTCTATTTTTTGGTAAGCATTTTATATCCAAGGATCTATATAAATAATATGATGATTACTAGTAAAAATTGGTATGGGCTATAATACTCAGAGTATGGGGTGCTCTGGTTAATTATTTTTTTTGCCAGAAAAATAATTTTTTCAACTTTTGTAGAAAGTCTATCTAAAATGTAATAGTCTACTTTCTTGACTTTCTTCCTAGGAAGGCAGTGTGTCTTATTAGATAGAGAACAGCTTTGGAGATAGGAAATCCTGAGTTCCTACCTTGCCTCTAGTATGTGCTGGCTATGCTAGGCAAGTCACTTAAACTTTTGGTGTCATAGGTAACTCTAAAAATATGAATTGCAGAAAAATCATGAGGTTGCATTTGTAGAAGGAGCCTTCTCACCAGGAGTTCTCTATCCTAATGAATTCATAGGTCCAGCTTTTTTTTCTTGCCTTAGGAAGTAATAGGAGCTGAAAATCATTGGATGATGATGGTGATGATGATGATTTGCTGATGGAGCACCTTGTCATGGCTTGGATCATTTTTCTGAATCTCAGTGACCCCTAAGGAGTCCTAGAGAAGTAAATGTTGCAAGAGACTAGGGTTTATTTTGTCATCCTGACTCCAAGAATCACCTGGGAGTTGCCTTCTTCAGAAAATTCCTCCCATTAGCTTATTTTCATGTGATTCACCACTTCTAAAAGGCTCAAAAAATTTCATATAATTGAGGACTTGAGTTGAGTAGAATTAATAAAGAATAATGAAGCTTATAGTTAATAAAGGTAATAAAGAAAAATATAAAAAATAAATAATAAAGTTAGTAAAGATTTAGTTAATAAAGTTAATAAATTTAGTTAATAAAGATTGTACTTGCTGTTCTGAAAAATAAAACTTATTTTTCCAGTGCAAGTCACAAATGTAAATTGCCCTCCCTACAGCTACTTATATACTCTTGAGATGACCTAGTTGTAATTGAATTAGGATATTACATTGCTCCCTACTGTTGAGAAAGTCCTTGACCTATGAGCTCCTGAATTTGGCTATAATATTCCTAGGAGTTTTTATTTTGGGATCTCTTTCAGGAGGTGATTAGTGGATTATTTAAATTTCTATTTTACTGTTTCATTCTAGACTATCAGGGCAGTTTTCCTTAATACTTTCTTTGAAAGATGATGTCTATGCTCTCCCCCTTTCTCTTTCTCTCTTTTGATCATGGCTTTCAGGTAGTCCAGTAATTCTTGAATTATCTCTCTTTTATATACATATATATATATATATATATATATATATATATATATATATATATATATATATATATACATACTTTCTAGGTCAATTATTTTTCAAATGAGGTACTTAATATATTTTTATTTTTTATTATTTCTATTTTTAATTGTTTCTTGATATCTCATACAGTCCTTAGCATCCATTTGCCCAAGTCCAATTTTTAAGGAATTATTTTCTTCACTAAGACTTTGTACCCCGTTTTTAATTTGGACTTTTCTACTTTTAAGGCATTCTCTTTAGTGAATTTTTGTATATCATTTTTCATTTGGTGAAGTCCATTTTTAAGGAGTTCTCTTTAATGGATTTTTGTTCCTCTTTTTTCCATTTTGTCTATTCTGTTTTTTAAGTGTTATTTTCTTTAGTATTTTTTGTGCCTTTTAAAAATCAAGATGTTGACTCTTTTTTCCTTATTTCTTATTTCACTGTCATTTCTTTTGCTACTTTTCCCTCTACCTCTCTTATAGAATAATAATAATAAAAAAGGTTGTGCTCTTTCAGGAATTCTTTTTGGGTCTGAGACCAATTCACATTTTTCTTTGAGGCTTTGAGTGTAGCATTTTTGACTTGCTTATCTTCTGTGTTTGTTTTTTGATTTTCCCTGCCACCATTTCTATGGTCAGGTTTGTTTTTCCTTCCTTCCTTTCTTCCTTCCTTCTTTCCTTCCTTCCTTCCTTCCTTCCTCCCTTCCTTCCTTCCTTCCTTCCTTCCTTCCTTCCTTCCTTCTCTCTCTCTCTCTTTCCCTCTCTTTCTCATCTCTCTCATTTTCCAGTATATTTCTTGACTTTTAGTTTTGTGTTAAAGTTGGGCTCTGCTTCTGGGGTAGAGGGGGCACTGTCCAAAGCTTCAGGTTTTTTGTGCAGCTATTTTCAAAGCTACTTCTGGGGGTCTGTAAGTTTTTAATTCTTCCAAGGTCATATGATTTAAGAAGAACTGTGGTTATTACTCTCCTGGACTGTGCCTCAATCTGTAAGCAAGCCCTCTTTTCTGCCCTGGAACTGTGATCAGGGGCCCATGTTCCCCTGAGGCCAAAAGCTCTTATATGCTAGTGCTCCTTCTTGCCCTGGGACTGCAACCTAGTACTGTGACCTTGATTTGTATATGGGCAATGCAACAAAGTTCTACACCTAGTGCCATCAAAGAGAACCTTGTAATCTCCTTCTGATCAGTTGTCTGACTCTCTTAGCATTTGTGAAGTGAGAGCTCTGGAAGTCTCTGTTGTTGTTATAGGTCTGCTGCTGTCTTGCCTTGATGTTGCCTGCACTGGACTATGCTTCATTCTCATCCTGGTTTAACAGATCTTTCCTGCTGACCTTTGAAATTGTCTTGGACTGAAAAATTGTTTCACACCATCTTTTTGTGGATTTTTGCCACTCCAAAATCCATTTTGAGGTATTATTTAAAGTTGTTTGGAGGGAAATTTAAAGGAGCTTAGGTGAGTCCCTGACTTTTCTCTACCATCTTTGTTTCTTTCTCTCTCTATCCCCACCTACCCTTATATACTGTATTTCAAATTAGGCTATCAAAGTGTTTCCAATTATCAGCAACTACTTTTTTTTACAGAAAACAAATGTTATAAATTCCTTAATCCTCTTTGTTTTCTTAAATAAACTAAACCTGCCCCCTAAAAACTAAAGTTTCTTCTTCAGAAGGAATAGACTGTGAAATCCTTGAACACAAAGCCAGAGTCAACTTCAGAAGCTAAAACAGTCCCACAACTTTTGAGGTGCTATGTCCAGAGTGCTGTGTTCAAGAATGACTCCACCTATCACAAACTTATTTGACATTTATCATAAACTTACTTTATATTTATTAGGGTTAGGAAGATCCAGGCTATGCTTAAATTTTTGTATAGCTGTATAGCCTGATTTAGTGGAATGTGAGTGAACAAATACAGTAGGTACTGGATATATTTTGTCATCAAAGAGTAGTAATTATTTTAAACGAACTTTCCCCCTCCCTTCCAACTTCCAGTGGGGAATTAAAAAAAAAACCCAACAACTATGATTCTTGAAACCTGAAAACAGTACATTTCAAGGAAAGGTCACAGTGAATTTTTATGAATGTGATATAAAATGCAAATGCATAGTCAGCGACACATAGACTGATATGTCATGATATAATGAATTGAAGAAATGGACTGGAACTGTTCTACATGTACAGCACATTAAAGACAGAATTTTATGGAATCTAGTTTGAAAAGTGTTTTGCATTGTTGGTCATAAATTGCATTGTTTATATACTTAAATGGTGTTTTGAAGGTCATAGATTTTGTTTTCCTGGTCTGATTTTAGTAAAGTATTGGTCTCTCTTCACTTCTAGGTAATTTACATTGTAGTCCTAAAACACAACACTTCCTGTTAATAGTGCATAACTGAGTCAGTCCTTTACAATTATAATAAAATGCTGGTAATAATAATTGGCACTTCACTCTTCATTGATAGCATAGTGTGAAATACAGTGTATGGGTGTAGCAGCAAGCACCCCAGCATCCCCAGAGTGGCTGCCCACACAGGTTCTTAGATCTGCTTTTCAAAAGGAAAGCAATTCAAATTCGATTAACAAGCTTACTTTAATCAAACAAACATATATTACCTAGTTCAGGGGGAAAAGGTCAGCACCCCGAACTTCAGACAGATCAAACAGGCTTCCAAACTGTCCAACCTTTATCAATACCAAAATCACAGTTACCAGAGAGGGAAGCATCAACATCTGGGTTTTCGAAGCCGGCGGGGCTCTCAACGGCTGCCCAGAGTCTCATCTGGTCAAATCACACAACACTTCTCAAAGTGAGCCCCAAAGCAAAGCCTCCCATCAGGGTTTATATAGCCTTCTTCTGGCTCAGAGAATATAACCACCTTCTTGACCCACTGCCCAATCACACAGCATCAAGCTGTGGTCATTCCTGAAAACCAAGCCTCCTACCACAGGCTCCATGTGACCACATTCAGCCTATTAGGAGGCAGAGTATATTTTCAAATCAAGGAAGGTTTTCAGAGTCTCTTAAGCCAAAGTCTCTTAAGCCAATCAAAGGGCCTAGGGACAGGGAAGATCTTTAAATCTGCATTTCCATTACAATGGGGGAGGGGGAGAAGCCAAAATGGTAGAGAAAAGTCAAGGAGCAACTTGCCTAAACTCTCCCAAATTTCCCTCCAAATAACTTTAAGCCTTAAAATTGGTTCTGGAATGGCAAAACCCACAAAAAGATGGGATGAAACAATATTCCAGCCTAAGACAACTTAGAAAGTCAGCAGGAAAGGTCTGTCAAACCAGGATGAACAGAACATAATCCAGCACAGGCAACATTCAGTATTATATAAGGAAATTATAAATCAGGTTTGAGCTCTCTTTGGCTGACACAGGATTTGTAATGAGCTGGTTTTAGATAATAAGCCATAAATACATCTTCAGTCTTTTTTTTAACTATTGCAAATATTTTAATAAGTGTTCTCTGCAAGGAATTTAAAACACCAGTTTGTGAGGATAAACTCCATTGGAGAGAGAGAAGACAGAACACAGGTAGCCATGGAGCTGAGGAATTTTCTTGATTTGGGGTAGGATCTGAGAGTCTACTGTTTTCTGATCAGCCTTGCGCTGCTCTGTAATCTGGTATTTCTCTTTTTCTGTGTCAAAAATCTCTCCTTCTTGGTGTCTAGGTTTATGGAGCCTCTTCTTCTTGAAGTAAGCATCAGTAAGATGATTTGGAATTTTCACACCTCAAAGGTTAACTCGGGTAGAAGTGGCAATGACAAATTTCTGATGGGTCCTTCTCAGAGGAACACGGTTGATGGTCAGGGGTCCAGTCACCAGTAGCAAGCCACTAGCCAGTTGCTTTAGGAAAACCACGCTCTTGCCCCTGTGGTGGCCAGTGAGCATGATCAGAACCATACTGGGCTTGATGCTAGCAAGTCTCCTCACATGCTGGCTAAAGGACTTTTTGCCATGACTTAGCAGCTTTCTAGGCACATCCTCAGTAGGGTAATACCTAGGCATTTTGCGAATCTTTACCACTCGAGCTCCTCCATTCTTATCACCACCAACAGGCTTTGAGATAGTAGCAGGCACTTTGTCTTCTTCCTTTCAATCCGGGTTTTGGGATATTTCCCAGCATATTTCCGCTTGTACATGGCTCTCCGGGAATACATGGCAGACCTGGAGTATCTACCGATCCCTCGGGCCAGGACTGGGTTCCGACTGCAATGCTTTCGAGGCTTTTTGGCCTTTTCAGCTACATCTTCCTTTTTTTCCTCTTCTTTTTCCTTTTTGACCTTCTTTTCCTTGGGTGGCTTTTGGTCTGCCATCTTGAGAGATGGGAAAGAGCCATCTTCAGTCTTAATAATTCATCAAAGGATAAGATATAGAAAAATTTGCATTAGATATATATTAAATCTATTAGCTGGAAAAAATGGCCTCACAAATTTTAAGCCTTGAAAGTTATATGAAATCATTTCTTGAGGGATGGTTATTAAGTATATGAATTTTTTTTTTATAATTTACACCTTCAGAATCTTCCTGTGTCAGGAACTGCCATTGTCATTTTTTGTCCACCATTCTGTCTATACCTACTCCCCACTCAAATGAAACCTTTTTTTTTTAAAAGCAATTGGGGTTAAGTAACTTGCCCAAGGTTACATAGCCACTTATTTTTGTGTGGGTGTTAAGTATCAGAGGCCAGATCTGATCCTGGGTCCTCCTGACTCTGGAGCCAGAGCTCTTACTCGCTGCCCCACCTAGCTGCCCCTCAAATGAGACCTTTTTGGGGACTGGCTTTTTTTCTAATAGGAAGAATATATAAGCTTCCTGGTTGATACAATATTTTATATAAGCTATCAAGATCTCCCTTTGTCATTATTATTTTTCATTTGTTTTTTGGTCTGCTTTGCCCCATCTCTTTAATTTTTAAAAATCTTTTGACTTCTGCCTTTTTTTTTTTGACCATCTTCTTTATTTTAGCAGTAAGTGAGCTCCTTGAAGATAGGTCTTGTTTATTTCCTTTTTTCCCCCTCTCTTTTTTTTTTTTTGGTTATTGCATCTCTAGTACCTACTACAACATCTGGCACATATTATGTGTTAAAAAAATGCTTGATGGTTGACTGATTGATTGATCTCTGGCATTTATATTCTTGGATTCTTGTCTATCTAATTTTTGATTCATTATTTTCCCTGGTTTGTATTCTATGTAAATGTCTTAACTCTCGTTTACTTACTAAAACAAAAAAACATCAAAACCCCCCAAACTCTTACTTGATTAAACCATCCATGTTAGTTGTTATCTCGCATCTTTTCTCTTCTTCATGGCTAACTTCCTTGAGGAAAGGAAGTTATCTATCTACAGTTAGTGTTCCCACTTCCTCTGATCTTTCTAAACCCTCAGGACATTCTGGCATCTTAGCTAATCGTTTCCTGACACTAATATACTGATTCTCCTCCAATTTGTCTGACCATTCCACTGTTTCCTTTTCTGATTTTTCCATACATGTCATGTTCATTAACCATGGGTGTCCTTCCAAGACTGTCCTTGGCCCCCTTTTCTTATCTATCTATACTATCTTTATTGAATTATATCAGTTCCCATGGGTTCAGTGTATCATGTCTCTGCAAATGATTCCTGGTTCTATATCTATCCAACCTTTGTCTCTATTCATCTATAGTCATGTCTTCAACTTGGGTACCTCCAACTGTAGTTTCCACAGTCATCTTAAACCCAATATGTCCAAAGCAAAACGCATTTTTTTCCTCTCAGGATCTTCCCCCTTTCCTAGAACTTCCTTATTATTGTCAAGGACATATCCATCCTCCCAGGAACATAGCATCACAACTTCAGAGTTATCTTTGATTCCTCATTCTCATTCCATGTATCCAATCAGTTGTCAAATCTTGTCTTTTCTACCTTCACAACATCTCTTGTATGTTTCCCTCTCTTTCTATTCATACCACTGCCTTAGTTTAGGCAGTAATTATCACTCTCCTGAATTATCTCAGTAGTTTTGCAATTACATTTCTGCCTCAACTCTCTTCAATTCATCCTCCACTCACCTGCAATGGTGATTTTTCTAAAGTGTAAGTCTGACCATGTTACCCCTTTACTCAATAAAATCCAGTGACACTCTGTCATCTTTCATTCTGTAGGATCAACTATAAAGTCCTCTGTTTGACATTTAAAAATATTCATAGCCTCGTTTCATCTACTTTCCCTATATTTTATATTCCTTATTCTTCTGGTCATACTCTAATGATCAGAAAAGCTCACCTACTTGCAGGTCCTCTAGTAGGCCACATTATGAAAAACTTTAAATGCCAAAAAGAATTGTTTATACTTTATCCTAGAGAGAATAGGAAGCCACTGCTCTTTATTGAGTAAAACAGTGAAATGAGCAGATCTGTACTTCAGGAAAATCATTTTGACAACTGTGTGGAGTGTGGATAAGGGAAAGAAAAAATTTGGGAGACCAGTTAATATGCTCTTGCAATAGTCCACACAAGAGCTAATGAAGGAGTGCCTGACTATTGAATTGTGGCCATATGAGTAGGGAGAAAAGGGACAGAAGGAAAAGATTTTGTGAAGGAAAAAGTAACAAGATTTGAGAACCAAATGTATATGTGGAGTGATGGAGATCTTGGAGTCCAGGATAATGCTGAGGTGGCAAACCCAGTTGAGTATGAGAGTGAGAAGCTAAAGCAAGGTCTTGATTAGTTCAAATAATGAACTGCATTGATGGCATTATTTGAAATCACATTGCATATTTCCATTGGGCTGGACCCAGTTAATGTGTTTTATATAATTATAGTTTTAAATCATGCAAATTCAAATACATGTGACCATTTTATGGGAATCATTATTCGCATTAATCAGGACTTAGCTGTACACAAAATGGGGACATTTACTAAAAATAGGAAGTAGGATAAAAGCAAAGTATTGAACAATTAATGTTGATCTTGCTGATAGTTATTATGGAATGACTGATAGCAATGGCTATTTTTAATGTGTTGGATAAACACCTACTACCACCAGTATAAAATTGTGGAAAAAGAATTAAATTTGGAGTTAGAGGACCTGGGTTAATATACCAATTCTGCTGCTTAGTACCTTGGTAGATTATTTAATTTCTTTGGATTGTTTTCATTTGTAAGATAAGGGATTCTATTAGATGATCTGTAAGGTTTCTTTTTAAGCTCTTAATTCCTATGAACATATATTGGTGTGTAGTTTTGCTGAATCCAGGACCCATGATTAATGTTGTATTGTGGTAAAAACGATAATGATATAAAAAGAAACATAATAGAAATTCAGAGAATTAGTTCCTCTCACATTTAATTTTAGAATGTTGATTATTTTGCCTTCTCTAAGAGTGGTCTGAACATCCACCCTCTTTACTTGATAGAAGTAAAGATCTTATATTTGCTATAATGATGTAGTCAATTTCTTAGACTATCACTGTGGAACCTAGGCAATTGGAGAGGCATATTAAGGAAAATTCATTCTCTAGAAGTGATGGAAAAGCCAGAGTTGCTATCTTCCGTCTGGGAGATATTAACTTGATAAAGTACTAGTAAAAAGTCATATTCATATTATTTCATTTCAGGACTACTAATAAAGAATTGTGAAGAATGGTGCAATAATGGTTGTCCTGTAATGTGTTATATTTGTAATATAACTGCAATCAACACATTTGTCCTCTGAACATTTGAAATGAGAAGTGAAACAATCCTTATCATTTCCTAGTTTCTTTTAAAAATGTATTGATTTAAAAATTTCACCAACTAGAATATAAAAGTTTTAATTTGGGACAAATTTAGGCAGACAGCAGGTTATATTTTTGTTGTAGAATATTGATTAAAATAATTTAAATATTTAGACACAAAAGATTTAGGCAAAAAAGACTTATAGCCACTGATTATGTGAGAGTGGATCTCTCTTGGTCCTCCTATCTCTATGGCCATTATTTCCCAGTCTTCTTTGCTAGAACATAATATATCTTTAGTCCCTTATTTTTGGAGTCTTTTAGTGTTCTATCCTAGGTCCTCTTCTCTTTTTCTCTTCTTTCTAAGTAATTTCATCTGTATCTTTGGGTTCATTCCTCATCTCTATGCTACTAATATGCACACATATATAGTATACATCAAGTTTAAAACTAAGAGGTTTTGACAAACTGAATACACACACAAGTGCATACACACATGCACAGAAAATTGATCTCTACACATGTGCATATTTAATATTGCTCTGTGTCCTAAACTCAAGTCCCATATCACTGGCTGCCTGCTGGACATCTCCATTCCACTTGACTATCCTATCTCATCTTCCCAAATAAACCTTATTCTCTGTCAAACTACTTTACTTTTGTTAAAGGGTACCATTGTGTTTCTAGTAATTTGTTTTTAAAACCTTATAATCATTGTTGGCTCTCTCCTCTCCCCCACTCTCTATATCTAATCAGTTGCCAAGTCTTTCCTACCATGACGTCTCTTCTCTCTACTCATGTGGTCACTAATTTAGTGCAGGCCATAATTACTTCTTTTCTAGACAACTGGAAATCTCCTAATTGGTCTTCCTACTTTCAGTTTATAATTCATCCTTTCTACAGGTGCCAAAATAATATAATTTTTGGCCATGTCACTGCCTTATTGAAAAATCTTCAATGGCTCCTCAGCCTAACAATAAAGTAGTTCAAATATTACTCTCCTTTATTCACTCCATATGTCACCCAAGCTGATGGCTATTTGTTGGGAGATGGAGAAAGAACAGCTTTCTCAGTCTGTCCTGAGAAAGCTTCCTATTTTAATTCTTTTTGCTATCTAGATACTAAGCTCCATTGATTTGAGATTGATACTGATAGAAGGCCCAGAGTAGTTAGCTTCCTCTAAACCAAGAGCCTTGGAGTAAAGCTCTGATTACTACATCGTAGTTACAACTCTGACTGCACATGGACTAAGGGACAGTATTATTTCTGTCCTTGAATTTGGAAGTCTATTTAATAGGCAGGACCACCTTATAATAAAATGGCTGTAGATGCTATTCAAGACAGTGTAACATTCTACTGAGTCCTACAAAAAATGTTATAAGAAATTTCCAGTGTCTTAATTTATAATATCACTTTCAACATTAAAAAAATAGGATTTCTAAGTATATTTTTTTGAGATTTCTCCCACTTCTTACAAGTTGAAGGCTTTTATTAGCTTATTGAAAAATTAATTTTAAAAAATATTTTACAGATCCAATTTATTTGAAGCTATTTGCCTCCTTAATTCTCTTATCTGAATCCTCTTCCCTGTGAATTTTCTTTATTTTATAAAATATATTTAAGTAAATAACAAGAAATAAAAATTCACAGATAAAGCATTTAATCACTTAGTTAACTTAATATACTATATTCATTTTTGAAAGAATCTTGAAAATTCACTGACATACTTTTTAAAAAGCCCTTTAAAAATCTCAAGACAATCATATCTCTGTTTAATTCAAGTTTAGAGGTTTTTAGAAGTTATTTGACTTTGACCTTTATCTTAAAAAAATGTTAGAGTCATTATGAGCTACAGAGATCTTTCCTGTTTGTTCCCCATATGTCAGGGCAAGTCTTTCAAAGCATCTCCTTTTATGTGTAAAATCAGTTGTATTGTGCAGTTGTGTTTCTTTTTTTTTTTTAAATAAAAAAGCAAAGTATGCAGAGCCAAGATGGTAGAGTAAAAGCAGAAACTTGCTTGAACTCGTCCTGCAATAACCTCCAAATACCTGTAAAAAATGACTTTAAACAATTTTTAGAGCTACAGAACCCACAAAATAACAGTGAAACACATCTTCAGCTGAAGATAATCTGGCAGGCTGACAGGAAGTGTCTATCACTCTGGGATGGGAGTGGAGAGTAGTCCCACATGGGCCACACTGGCACAGGCCAGTGGGAGCAGGCCTCAGGGGACTGAATCACTGGCAACTGTGGTAGTTTCCAGACTTCTCAACCCACAAATGCCAAAGACAAAGTAAAAGGTCTGTGGGGAAACTCTTGTTGAACATGGGTGAGAGAAGACTGTGGTCCAGCCCCAGCCCCAGGTTTTGGAGGTGGTGGTGGTAGTGGCAGCAGCATTGGCTATGTCTGGAGCTCCAGGCCCACAGATGGTGGGGTGATCAAGCAGCTTATCAGAGGGCAATTGTAGGGCTCGCTTTGCTGGCATCGAGGCAGCATTCTCTTGCTTTTCCCTGCTTGAATCTGGGTTACAGTCTTGGGTAACAGTCCTGGGGTGAGAAGGAGTGTTGGCATGGCAGAGCTTGTGGCAGCTGTGGAGAGGGAGTTCCCTTCATAGTTCTAAGGCAGCAAAGAGTACTTGTGGTCACCAACAGACCAGACCACAGTCCAGGAGAGGAGTGAAAACTTTTATTTTTTTGGTCCTATCACATTAGAAATACTGAAAATTTATAGATGCCTAGAAGTAGCTCTGACAACAGCTGTGCAAAAATCCAGAAATTTAGGACACAGCACTCTCCACTCTAGAAGCAGAGGTCTATCTTGGCAAAGACCTCAAAAGTCAAGTAATTTGCTGGGAAAATGAGCAAACAGAGGAAAAAAATCCAGTCTATGGAATTTTTCTTTCATGAAAAAGAAGAACAGATCATACAATCAGCAGAAGACAACAAAATCAAAACTCTTGCATCAAAAGCCTCCAAGGAAAATTTGAATTGGTAGCAGGTCATGAAGGAGCTCAAAAAGGATTTTGAAAATCAAGTAAACAAAGTAGAGGAAAAATTGGGAAGAGAAATGAGAGTGATGCAAGAAAATAATGAAAAATTTGTCAAGAGCTTGCTAAAGGAGACCCCCCCGAAAATACTAAAGAAAATAACACTTCAAAAATAGACTGACTCAAATGGCAAAAGAAGTCTAAAAAACTAATGAGGAGAAGAATGCCTTAAAAAGCAGAATTTGGCCAAATGGAAAAGGAGGTCCAAAAGCTCATGGTAGAAAATAATTTCTTCAAAATTAGATTGGAGCAAATGGAAGCTAACGACTTTATGAGAAATCAAGATATTATGAAACAGATCCAACAGAATGAAAAAATAGAAGACAATGTAAAGTATTTCATTAGAAAAACAACTGACCTGGAAAATAAATCCAGGAAAGATAATTTAAAAATTATTGGACTACCTGACAGACATGATAAAAAATATAGCCTAGGCATCATCTTTCAAGAAATTGTTGAGGAAAACTGCCCTGATATTCTAGTAACAGAGGGTAATATAGAAATGGAAAGAATTCACTGATCACCTCTTGAAAAAGATCCCCAAAATAAAACTCCTAGGAATATTATAGCCAAATTTCAGAGCTCCCAGGTCAAGGAGAAAATATTACAAAGAGTTGGGAAGAAACAATTTAAGTATTGTGGAAACACAATCAGGATAACACAAGATCTAGCAGCTTCTACATTAAGGGATAAAAGGGCTTAGAATATTATATTCTGGAGATCAAAGGAGATAGGATTAACACCAAGAATCACCTATCCAGCTAATCTGAGTATAAAACTTCAGGAGAAAATATGGATATTCAATGAAATAGAGGACTTTCAAGCATTCTTGATGAAAAGATGAGAGCTGAACAGAAAATTTGACTTTCAAACACAAGAATCAAGAGAAGTATGTAAAGGTAAACAGGAAAGAGAAATCATAAGGAACTTATTTTTATTTTATTTTTGCTTTTTGGAGGGCAATTGGGGTTAAGTGATTTGCCCAAGGTCACATGGCTAGTTTTTGTGTTAAGTGTCTGAGGCCAGATTTGAACTCAGGTCCTCCTGACTTCAGGGCTGGTGCTTTATTCACTGCACCACCCACACGCCCCTTATAAGGAACTTATTACAGTTGATTTGTTTATATTCCTACATGGAAAGATGATATTTGTACCTCATGAGCTTTTTCTTAGTATTAGGATAGCTGAAGGAAATATGTGTGTGTGTGTGTAAATGTATATGTGTATATGTATGTATACATATATGTATATATGTGTATACATGTATATAAAGACAGAGGGCACAGGGTGAGTTGAATATGAAGGGATGTTATCTAAAAATAAAATTAATGAGTGAGAGAGGAATATATTGGGAGGAGAAAGTGAGAGATAGAATAAAGTAAATTATTTCACATAAAAGAGGCAAGAGACAGCAGTTACAGTGGAGTGGAAGATCAGGTAGGTGAAAGGGAAGGTTTTGAGTTGTTGGTTAGTTGGTATAAGGCAGGGGTTTTTTAACTTTTTTGTGTGTTGTGGACTCCTTTGACAATCTGATCAAGTCTATTGACCCTTTTACTTTTCCCCCAGAATAATGTATAAATGTAAAGTAGAAAAAAACAAAACAAAACAGAATTATAAGGGAAACCAGTTAAATTGAAATATATTCACACACACACACACATATATACTTATGCAGATATGCATATGCATTTATTTAAATATAGATGCATATATATATAACCATGTGTCTAGATGTTTACGTACATCTATATACACACTACATACATATGTGTCTATATACATGTGTGTGTGTACACACACACACACACACACACACACACACACACACACACACACACCAAGTTAAGAACCCCTGGTTTAAGGCATAGTTGTTAACTGGATGATTAAATCTGTTTTCCATGCATGTTTTTTTAACAAAATTTTTTACAAAAATGTTTCTTTCTCTATGTAGCAGTATGAATATACTCAAATATATGATTAACTCAGGTGCCTGAAACTCATTTTTCCTACTGAAAATATGATTTCAGAAGAGAAGAATAGTAAACCATGCTTCAGTGACCTTTCTCATTATTCTTCAGAACTATAAGTACAGTGCCACCTTGTTCCCAGGTAATTTGGTCAGGTAGATAGGTCACAAAATTTTTTGTCAGAAAGACTTGTCAAATGCAACCATAGTAACTTATCAATATCTCGTACCCTCATTTTCCTTATCTGTAAAATGGGGAAATAATAGCATTTACATCTCAGGGTTCTTATAAAGATGAAATGAGATAATGTATGCCAAGTCCTTTCCAAACATCAAAATATTACAGAAATGTGAGCTAGGATTATTTTTTGGGAGAAGGAATGATGCACAGTGCAAAGAGTTATTAGATATCTATATATGTGTGAAGCTTAGTTTGTCTGTGTAGTCATGTTCTAAGGTAACCTCATTTTCTGACTGGTAGCTACCCAAATAATAGATGTCATGTCTTGGAGGAAGTGATCAGGTTCTCCTGCTCTGATCTTGAAAATGCACACCTATGGCATGAAGACAAATTTCACTTACATATCAGCAGCTCATAGTAGAAGGTGATCTGAAATCAGAACAAAGTAACTTTTTTGGTCTGTACTAATGCTTTCTTTGGGGATAGTGGTGGGGTGGGGTAGAACTCCCTCCACTCATGTGTGTCAGCAATTTGTCTGTACTTACAATAGGGGCATGGGAAAGTTAAGTAACTTGCTCAGGTTTAAACAACCGGTAATATTGATAATTCTTCAGCTCAGGTATTTCTGACTCTAAGGTTGTCCCTTTATCTACTTTTCCAGGCTGCTCCTCAAAAATGTTATGTATTAAACTGATAGCAATGCTGTCATAATTCCCTTTTCTAAGATCAGTAAATGAGCAGATTACAGTAATTGCTTGTACTATCACCATTACCTTTATTTATTAAATGAAATTATTTTTGCCTATGTGGCATCTTGTGAAAAGTACATCACTACCACCTTTTTATTGGAATAGTGTTAATTAGAATACATGACTAGAATGGCACTGAAAGTAGAAGATAAATCTGCCATTTTTGAAGGGAAACAAAAACTTAAATAAAGTTTTTATATGGCATCCATATCACATAGTCATTGCAATTTGTTTTTAATTTGGTCATCAAGTACTCCTCTTCCTGGCACACTAAATGACCAAATAAGAATAAAAGAAATAATAAAATAGAATTTTGACACAGTAGAAGAAGTAACATGAATCCCTTTGTGTCTTGCATATTGGTCAAGTGAGCCTACATGTATGAATCTATGAATTAAAATTTACATGGCGAGTAATTTGAAGGAGTAAAATGATTTATGCATGTCTATTTGTAATGTATATGTTTAGCTTTAGAAGGATCCTGTGTCTCATTATCAAAGTATCTTTATGATGGTTGACATCTTTTATCCATTGATCATCCTCTCTAAGGAATGGATAAAATGAAAAATCTTATTAGCTTTTCCATAAAAGGCATGAATACTTAGTGAAAATATAATAAAGAAGCAACTGGAAAATATATCAATCATTAAAACCAATTATATCTAATTGCTATGACAACAAAAATGCAACTTTAATGCATCACTTCACTCTATGATCTATCATAAAATGTGCACATGATACTTTTTGGAGAGGTTTGAATTGTATAAACTCTTAATCAGAGCATCTTTGAACTATTACATGCCCTATGTAATGAATAATTTATAAGAAAGGATACAAAATGGGAATAGTTTCCTTTCCTCTCTTCAGACTGCATTTATTTACAATTTGATACTTATATTCTTATTTTATTTCTTTGTTTCTTTCATTCTTCTTAACAACCTGTCATGCTAGAGGATGGACAAATTCTTGTTGTAGTGAGAAAATATTTCTGGTATGTAATTTATTGAAACATGCTGTATAACAGGGGAGAAGACCAATTTTAGTAAAGAAAAGAGGGGGAAGATTAACAGGAAGAGTCCCATTGAATACTATTATATGTACCATGGAGAGCTTGTGTTGCCTAATGATATGTCAGCTTGCAATTAGAATGCATAAGCATTGAACACTGTTTAAAGCAAGAGAAAGTCTGTGCTAAGTAATTACTGAGGCTCAATCCTAGGAAGTAAATTTGATATTGTGAGTCTTCCATTACTTCTCATTTACCACCATGGATACTGTTACTACATCCCTAGTATGAATATGAACAGATCGCACACCTCTCAGCAGCATCTTATAAGAAGAGATGGTTTTTCATTGGACCCAAATTTACTTTCCATAATTCTAGAGACATCTGCTGTCATTCCATTTTTAGTGGCATATGTTATTGATTTTAGGCATGTTCAATCAGGGAATGAAGGAACTAGAATACGTAGTTTATAGTTACTAAGGACCTTCTCACTGTGAAGTTTTTGCTCCTTTATTTTGCACCTTAACTCCCTCACTAGAATATTGTGAAGACAAACACAGTTTTTAAAAGATTGGTAATTGCTTTGAACTCCTTGGAGAGAGCTGCTATCTAATAGCAATGCCACATTAGTGTTATGAGTTTCTAGTCCCACATTTAGAGCTCACCAAGGTAAGAAAGAAATTATTGCTTGAATCATAAATCTCTCACACAAACTTTTTCCATTGTTTAATGCAACTGTATCATGCATTTCTGGTATTGGTTATATGCATCCACATAGGTTTTTCTAGCTGTGGTTCCTAGGGTCATATCTAGAGACTCCTCTGCCCTCTCCAAGGGAGATTTTGATTCCTCCCTGGAAAGGAACAGAGGCTGAGGCTACAAGGCTCTGATTTCCTCAGAGAGGAGATATTAGATTAGACCTGTATCAATTTTCCACCCTAAATATCATTAGTTTAGGGGAAATGATTTTTAGGTTTAAACCTTTCTCCTCATCACTCTTCTTTTAACAAGAAAGGAGTTCATCCAGCTTGGCTCCCTTCCCACCAAATGTTGGTCATACAAAAACAATTACACATAGTGAATAGCAAATATACTCATTTCCAAGCTGATAATAAATAGAAATCAAAATTATAGAGGCTAAATAAAACAGACAATCCAGAGAACAAATGAGCTTTTCTACTGGGGACAAGATAGCTCTGCTTAGCCAAGACAGAGTCCCTGATTTCACTCAAGTGGAAATTCCCAGAAGTTACCAGTGTGGCAAGTTGGGAATAGGAACATGCTCAAGGTGCAGATTCCATTACACATTGACTTCTTCCTGGACTTTTTCCTGCCCTCCAGGAAATTTTTACTGAAGAAAGCCTGGAAATGAGTGTCTCTTTCAAAGTCTTCAGTCAGAAGACCAGGATATTTCCTCTTCTAAGCTCTCATAAACTCCTCCCCTTGTACAAGAATGGAGCTGAGTAGTCTTCTCTCTACCAATGAAGAAAGTCTTATACAAATGATAGGCCTTTGTCCTGGGATACACATGAGAAAAACACGGGCCATTCTCTTTCAATTTAGTAGTTATGTCTCCTTTTCACACTCATTCCTCCCTCAAGGTTTTGAGCTTTGATTCAAACTACTTCTCTGATCAAGGATATACAAGTGTTTTACTCATGAAATGGGATGCAGAGAGTTCTGTCTCTTACTCAACTCAGAATCCCTAAATGACCTTGCAGTCAATGTCATAGTCATCTTCCTTAATTTAATTTACATTTATTAAGCCTCACTTATGTGTAAGGCACTGGGGTTACAAAGAAAAAAATATGAGAGAGACAGACAGACAGAGACAAAGACTGGAGAAGAGATTGAGAGAACTGTGCTGTGAAGAAATAGAGTGATTTTATGGGTGGAGGTGAAGAGAGAGTAAATAACAGGTATGGTACTATATTAGTCCTGTAACAGGTGTGGGACTACCTGTGTGAGAACACAGAGGAAGGGAATAGAATATTGTATATGGCCAACAGTGAGTAGACCAGTTTGACTTGAAAATCTGGAGTACCAAAAGGTAAATAATCTGAAATAAAATCTGAAAGGGTAAGTTGGAGTCACAATGTAGAATTTTAAGTAAGTAAAATGATTTTGTACTTCATCCCAGAGGAAATGGGAATCATTAAGGATTTCTGAGTGTATGTTTATGGGAATGGGGTTAGGGTGGGCCTTGGGAGATGGAAAGATAGAGAATGGATCTCAGCCTTAAGAAAATAAATGTGGCTGTTGTTTGTTGTTTGCCCTTCATTCTTGAGGAGAACCATGACATCAGGAAGGTAATGTCATGAATTGCAAGTGAATTGGATTTAAGTGAGGTTGGGTTGTGCAAAGTCACCAGCCTTACTTTCTCCTCCAGAGCCATATGGGTCCAGTGGCAAGATGTAGATCAGGACAACTAGAGATCATCAATGTGGCAACTGTGTGGAGGATGAATTGGATCGAAGAGAGATTGATAACAGGAAAACCAACTTGCAATCTATTGTAATAATGCAGAGTAGAGGTGATGAGATTCTACAGCAGAGTAGAAACCATGTTAAGGGGATGAAAAAGAGAGATTTTGAAGATAATCAACCAGACCCTGTAAGTTTTGGCAGCCACTTGGATATAGGGGAGTTATGGAAGAAAGAACATTAAGGCCAACTCTCAGGTTGTAAAGGCAGGTGACTAGAAGGTTAATGATACCCTCATCATAAAAAGGAAAATTTGAAGAATAGATGGATTTTGGTGGAAATTTAATGATTTCTGTTTTGATACATTTCTTTACAAATGTTTTAAAAATATCATTTTGGTCATGTCAAGATGCCTAAAAATAAGGAGAATAAAACATGACACAAGAAATAGAGAATTGTATATTTTGTCCCCATTTTGAACTTTCAAGTGTTATTCTTGAGGATTCTTTAATTTTCTTAAATTTAGCAAATATTTAAACTGTGCACTGTAAATTCCTAGATTATAGTTAGATTAGAAACATAACATAGAACTATAGATTCACAAAGCCCTGAACCCTCAATATAAAAGTTTTCCCATCCTCTTCTAACTCCCAAAGGCTGAATTCTAAA
>WOXC01008821.1:35000-215421 GCA_011680675.1 Gymnobelideus leadbeateri
TTGAGGGGCTGTCATGTGGAAGGAGGATCATATTCTGTTCAGATCCCACTAGGAAAAATGAGTGGGAATAATAAAGGACTTACCATTTATCCTCTTGAAACATCAATTTCTATATTGTAAAATTTTTGATTATTATATCCTCTTCCCTTCTGGTAGAAAGTAAGCCTCCTGATGGGAGGGACTGACTAGTTCATCTCTGTCTTTATATTCTCAGTACCTAGAATAATATATTATACACATATTAGGTACTTAATAAATGATTGTTACATTCTATTGACTCAGTTTTGTATCAAATTACATAGACTTCTGTGGGATTAATTTAGACATAATGCCTATATTAGTTGCAGAACTCTAGCAATTTTTTTGTATAGACCACATGGTCATCTGAACAGGGTAATAACAAAAACAAGAACTATTTAGGCATTTTCTTTTCAGTTGTCTAGATATAGTACACACCTATGTTTTATTTCTTCTTCTCATTTTCTATGGAAATAAATTATTTTGAAATCTCAAATGTTATTTTGCAAAAAAAAATTAGATGTGCAATCTTTTTTAACTGAAGTATGTATCTTATTAAAAATTCTATAACTTTGACTTAATTTCAACTGATGTATCACTGTTAAACACACTTATTCAGTTAATCAGTGTTTAATTATCTTCTTTATTCAAGAAGATATAAAGATATTGATTATATTCTGAACATATCTTCTCTACTAGGAGGTACAATCTATACAGTACTAGGCCAGGAGTCAGCAGACTCATATTTGGGCGCTCAAATACAGCCTTAGACACACTTGCTAGTTGTGTGATCCTGGGCAAGTCACTTCACCCTGTTTGCCTCGGTTCCCCATCTGTAAAATGAGATGGAGAAGGAAATGGTAAACCACTCCAGTATCTTTGCCAAGAAAACTTTGAATGGAGTCACAAAGAGTTGGATACAATTTCAATGACTGAACAACACCAATAAAACAGTGAAAAAATGTAAATTGTCCAATGTCTTCTTACAGTGTTCCTATGGAGAGGGACATGGAAGAATATGAGAATACTACAGAAAAGCTAAATAAGCATATTATAACGAAATGTTTCTGAATGGTGTTTTTCACTTTGGACAACTTTTTCAAAAGGTATGGTATATACACAGAAGCAAAGTAGTATAAGATTAAGGCAGTGTTCAAGAAAATACTTCAGAGACAGATAAACATTTTTTTCTCAAGTTAGTAGTTTCCTCATCTAGTACTGTGGTCACTAGTTTGAAAAATGAGTTAACTTCTGTTTGCTGCTACTCAATAGGGGTCAGTATAACAAAAGTGACCCCATTAACACATTAAGTGGATATATTTTCTTAGCAAAGGGGTCTAGGATTGAATAACTTTAGAAAGTACATTATTTTCTTAGCCCTAGAGGTCAGAGTTGAAACAAAGAGTCAGGATGGAGCAGGGAAACTTTACTTCTGAGCTCATTCTCTGGGTAAGGTAGAAGCTTTCACCTCCAGGAATATTAATTTTTTACTCCTCACTTGAACTTAATTTGCTTTTAAATGAAAAAGAAAGATTATACAAATTTACCCAGAGCCACACATTCTAGAATAAGGATTTGATTTATTTACATTTGCTTTGGAATAAAAACAAAATATAAGCATATTCATATTAAATATAAGATATAAGTATATTGTATTAAATAGCCATTATTTTTCTGAATGATGACCTTGATGGAGTTCTTGGTGGGACTTAGTATTCATTCAATTCCACTCAATTTAGTTCCCTTCATTTCAATTTAACAGACATTCATTAAATGCTATTATGTATAAAATGTTGGAGGCATAATGAGAGGCATGTCCCAGAAGCTGCTCTCAAGGACCTCACATTTTAATAGGGGTAAAGAAACAACGAATCAAATTGGCAAGTGTATATCAGAAAAATATATGTAAATAAAAGATCTAGAAAAGTGCTATGAGCAATAAGAAGGGAGAATCATTTTCAGTTGGCAAAAGGAATTGTCAGGCCAAGAAAAGCTTCATGGAAAAGATGGCATTGAGCTGGGGAGTTTGATCCACAAAACAAATCAAGAAATATTTATCAAGTATCTGTTATATTCTAAGGGGTCATCCCTTTGACCTCACCATTAAACATAGGTGGCAACTTAATGTTGAGTTGTAATATGGAGCCATCTTGTATAGTTTTGGGGGAGCCAACTGTTATTTCAGGGTGAGTGTTTACACCTTGGAAATTGGCAAATGCTACAAATCAGGGTTTGAGATACTTTTGTTGATTGTTTACACTTAATGAAATGAAGGAGAAAATGTTAATGCAGACTAAACTTAAAAGTATGCATTTTTCCCCCTGGAAAGCCAGTTGTTAATTTATAGCACATTATTTTTCATAGAAAGACTGTTGGGTCTTGAGTCAGTTGTCCTGAGTTGAAGGCCCAGCTCTGACAATTATTGTCTGACCTTGGACAAGCTACAAACTCTTTGGTTCTCAATTTCTCGTATGTAAAATAAGGGAGCTGGATTAGATGATCCATAAGTTTCTTTCCAATTCTATATCTATGAAGGAAGTCTCCCTTCTCCCACCAACAAACCACTCCCCAAACTTAAAATTACATAAAAAAACCCACACTGTCACCTTTTGACTAGAAGAACTTATTTTCTTTAGTTTATGCCTTGATCCTTTTCAAAAGCTCAAAGGATAGCATGTTGAACTTTAAAAAGTTATTTATGGGGCGGCTAGATTGCACAATGAATAGAGCACCGGCCCTGGAATCAGGAGGACCTGAGTTCAAGTCCAGCCTCAGACACTTAATACAAAAACTAGCCACGTGACCTAGGGCAAGTCACTTAACCCCAATTGCCCTCCAAAAAGCAAAAAAAAAAGTCATTTATACCTAAGTGTGAAAGAAGAGTGTTGAGAGCAGGTTTTAATAGGGAGATATTAGGAGAAAGCTTGATGCCATTGGTTGCAGAAGAGACAGGGTAAAGGTAAATGTCAGAGAACAGGAAGTCAGGGTGTCTCAGATTAATTTCTACCTCAAAATTGGCTTCTTTACTATAAAATTCTCCCCACCTCTACCTTTTGATCTATGTAAAGCTTTGCCCTGTGCCTTTTCTCTTCTTTGTATGCAGTTTCTTACTTGATGACCTGTTCAATATTTTTATTTAAATGACTCCATGATCTATCTATCTATCTATCTATCTATCTATCTATCTATCTATCTATCTATGTATCTATGTATCTATGTATCTATGTATCTATGTATATATATTCAGCTCTTGTCTCTCTCTCAAGCTCCAGATTTGGATCACAAACTGTAATTTCAAAGTGGATGTTCCTTAAACATCTCAAACTCAACATGTCTATTCCAGATCTCATCTTTCTCCCAAACCTCATTTCTGTTCCAAGTTTTTTGAGGGTGCCACCATACACTCAGTCACATAGGCTTGAAATCTCAGTCACCCTTGACTTAACATTCTCACTAACCCCACATAGTCAGTCAAATGTCAAGTTTTTTCAGTTCTACTTTTACAAATCTTAGATCCATCTTTTTTTCCTTCACTCATATAGTCACCACCCTACTTCAGGCTTATATCATCTGTCTTTTAACTGGTCTCCTTGTCTTCTCTCTTCCCTCCAATCCATCCTACACATAGTTGCGCTAAGGAATATACTTCAATAGCTCCTTGCTACCTATGAAATCAAATGCTAAATCTCTTTTTTTTTGGCATTTAGACATTTGTAACCTGGCTCCAGTAGATTGTAGGCTTATTATATAATACTTTCCTTTATGTAACCTTCAGTCTGGACAAAATAGTTTTCTTGATTTTCTTCACACTGGACTTTCCATCTTCTACTTCTGTCTTTTTTTTTTAAACAAATGCTTTATTAACTTCTGTTTTACATCATTCATTTCCACCAGATTTTGAGTTACAATCATTTCCCCCCCGTTATTCCCCTACCCAACCTCCCAGAATAGCAGTCCCACAAGATATCGCTTCCTCCAATCTGCTCTCTCCCATACCTTCTCCCATACCCCTTTCGACTTTTCCACTGGAGGAAGGTGAATCTTTGTGGCCCAATGCCTGCACATCTTATCTCCCAATTACAAGCAAAAGAGTATTAATAATAGTATTTATATATATTTGAAACATTTAATGTTAAGACCTTGAATTTCAGATCCATTTCCTTCCTCCCTTGTCACCCATTCCCTCTGGGGAGATAAGTAATTCAGTATATGTTGTACATGTCTAGCTATGCAAAACATTATCATAGTAGACATATTGTACAAGGCTGCTTATAATTCCCTCCCACTCATCCCACCCCCCACCTGGTCCATTCCCTACATGATCCTGTCCCTCTTCTATAGTGGGTACTTCCAACCTCACCTCCCCCAAGGATGCCCTCCCATCCATCATGCCTCCTCTCATCCCCCTTCCCCCTATTCTGCTGCAGGTTGAGATATTGCATTTAGTATGTATGTCATTCTCTCCCTGAACCAAATTCAATGAGAATGTGGTTTTGCCTTTTTTGCCTTCCTATTCTCCCCCTCCCTTGCTGCAATCACTTCCCCTTGCTTTTTCTACATGAGATAGTTTACCCTACCCTGTCTCTCCCCATCTCCTCTTGCCACTTTCCTCTCTCACCTCATAATTTCATCCCTTGAGTATTCTCCCTTCCCAACAAATTCAACCTATGCCCTCTATCCATATATGACTGTAACCACATACACACACATTCACATATGTATTCATGTGACCACACCCCCTTCTTCCATTATTTTCATAGTGAGAAAGATATCATCAGTCACAGTTATTGCTTTTCCATATAGGAATGTAAATAGTTCAACTTTGATAAGTTCCTTTTGATTTCTTTTCCTGATTACCTTCTCAGGCATCTCTTGCTTCTTGCATCTGGATGTCAAATTTTCTATTCAATTATGGTTTTTTCCTCAAGAATGCTTGAAAGTCCTCTATTCCACTGAATGACCATATTTTCCCTTGAAACAAAATACTCAGTTTTGCTGGGTAGGTGACCCTTGGGTTCATTCCCAGTTCTTTTGCCCTCTGGAATATCATATTCCATGCCCTTCGATTCCTCAGTGTAGAAGCTGCCAGTTCCTGTGCTATTCTGATTGTGTTTCCACAATATTGAAATTGTTTCTTCCTGGCTGCTTGTAGTATTTTCTCCTTGATCTGGGGATTCTGGAACCTGGCTATAATATTCCTGGGAGTTTTCTTTTTGGGATCTTTTTCAGGAGGTGATCGGTGGATTCTTTCAACCCCTATTTTGCCCTCTGGATCTAAAACATCAGGGCAATTTTCCTTGAGAATTTCTTGAAGGGTGATTTCTAGGTTCTTTCTTTGATCTTGGCTTTCAGGTAGTCCAATAATTTTTAAATTATCTCTCCTGGATCTATTTTCCAGGTCAGTGGTTTTTCCCATGAGATTTCACATTGCCTTCTATTCTTTCATTTGTTTGGATCTGTTTAACAGCATCTTGATTTCTCATAAAGTCACTAGCTTCCATTTGCTCCAGTCTAATTCTGAAGGAATGAATCTCCTCAGTGAGCTTTTGAGATTCTTTTTCCATCTGGCAAATTTGACTTTTTAAGGCATTCTTCTCCTCATTGCCCTTTTGAGCCTCCTTTGCCATTTGAGTTAGTCTGTTTATAAGGTGTTGTTTTCCTCAGTCAGGCTGTTGACCCTCATTTCATAGTTTTCCTGCATCCTTCTCATTTCTCTTTCCAATTTTTCCTCCACTTCTCTTATTTGATTTTTAAAGTCCTTCTTAAGGTCCTCTATGGCCTGCAACCCGCTCATGTTTTCCCCTGGGGCTTTTGGAGCAGGACTTCTGGCCTCACACTCCTTTTCCCGCTCTATGCCCCCAAAATAGGAGTCTAGAGTTGCATTTTTCTGTTTCCTTTGCCTTGGCATGTTGCCACTTAATTACTTGACTTTTGGGCTTGTTGCCACACTATGGCTTTAAGGCCAGATAGAGGAATTTTCATCCTGAACGTGTGGGGGGCAACTTCCATTTCTGGCAAGCTGTAAACCCACCCATGACTTCCACCCTAGATCACAATCCAGATCCAGGGAGGTTAAAGCAAGAGTGATTACCCCCCAAGACTGATTGCTGGATCTCCCTACAGTTCGCAAGCCAGGAGCTGGAGCTGCCTCTGAAAACTACAGAATGGCGTGTCTCCTCAGTGGCTTCTAGCCCCCAGGGGAGGGAGCCGATGCATTCCCTTAATACTAGTCCCAAAGTCCATAGGACACTAATCTCTTACTTTGTCCTAGGCATGTCTGTGTTGATAATTCTGGAATCGCCACAGCTGCTGGTGTTCTGGGGTTCCTCCAGCTGTCTGCTGGCCCTGCCGCCCTGGGTCTAAAACCTTGGCTCCTGTGGACCTGGGTTCCGCTCGGCTCGGCTCCCCACGCTCTGCACTGTGCCGGTTCCCAGAGTGCTGCGCTGGTCCTTCCTGCAGGGCTGCTTGGCTGTCCTCAGCAGGAGGTTAGCTTCTCTGTGTCATTCTGTGGGTGCTGGGACTCCAGAAGTTGTTCAGAGTCCCCTTTTACATAGTTTGGGGGGAATCTGGGGGCAGAGTGGCTTGGATGAGCTTTTTCTACTCCGCCATCTTGGCTCCACCCCCTCTGTCCTCTTTTTACAGAATGTCCCTCATGCCTAGAATATATTTTCTCTTTTCCTCTACCTTGTTGAATCCCTAATTTCCTTCAAAGTTCAACTGAAAGACAGTTTCTACTTCAAGCCTCTTATGATCTCAACCCCCTAGCTGCTAGTACCTCCTCCAAAAATAACCTCATATTTTTTTTGTCCACTTACATTACATTTGGCAGTATATGGGACCTTTATTTCTGATTCTGACCTCCTTGGGGTACATGCCAAGCAATAGGATCTTTGAGTAAAGGGATTTTTACATTTCATTCACTTTTGTAACATAATTCCAAATTGCTTTTTAAAATGGTTGGATCAATTCCAGCAAGCATCAATAGTGTATTAAAGCACCCATTTTCCTGTAGTCTCCAGCATTTATTATTTCCATCTTTTTGTCATCTTTGCCCATTTGCTGGATATGAGGTGAAATCTCACAATTATCTTGCTTTGAATTTGGTAAAATGGAGAGAATACTGGACAGGAAGACCTGAATGCAAATCCTGCCTTAGATATTTATTAACATCCCACTTAACTTCTCTTTGTACCTTAGTTGACTCATCTATAAATTAGCAATAATAATAGTATTTACCTCACAGGGATATTGTAAGGATCATATGAAAAAAATAGTATATTCGATGTAAACTATTATTTCCTCTGTATGCTTTACGTAGACCATGGTACTTATTAACCAAGCATGTCATTTTTCTCCTTATAGCAAATAGCATATTTTCATAGTTAAAAAATATTACAATGTGTTTTTAATTTTGGTGTTATAGTATATACTACAGAATATGGTATGTACTAGCTATAAATTTCAGCACTTTTTTCATTAATTATTCCATCCTAGACGCCTTCATTATAATGGTGCCAAATATTGTTCTAAGCTGTAACCTCAAGGAGAACAAGTTACATATAGCTTTGGGACTGTTATTGCTAGTTAGAATCGTGTATGCATAGAAAATAATGCCCAATGTCACACTAATCATTTCCTGTTCACTGATATTTGGAGAGGTTATTTGCAAATCAGGCTTACTTCATGACTAGAATATTCTTTGGATAATATCCTCTTCTGGTAGTTCTTATAGATGTAAAAAAAAATCTAACCCTATGTTAAAAAACTAACCCTAACCTAAATCATGGTGATGAGGAAGTTAAGGAATTTGGTTCACAGTACAAATGGTATTGATGAATTAGTAAGGAAGGAGCTGTGGAAAATATGTGCAATTTCTATAGCCCAGATGACTAGTGTTGTTATCACTTGCCCTCAATAATTGGTATACTTTCTGTAATAATCACAAAACTAATTTTGTTTACTTTCTGGTGTTTCCTGCACTGAGCTACCTTTTGAAAACCTTCCACTCAGGGGAGGATTCTGGTTAGATGGCAGAGTGTAATGGCAAACACAGAAATAGTTCACCCTTTGTTTCAGTTATTAAATTAACACCTTGTTTCAGTTAAAGTTTCTTTTGAGCCTTGTATCAAGTCTGTTAAGAAACAGAATGTGTGAACCCCACAACTTGTGAACCCTAGAACTCATGAACTCCTATAACAGGAAGGGGAAGAGTTAATGACCATATATAAGGAGGATTTCCAGGCTACAGACAGCAGAACTGAGAAGAGGACTCTTATGGTAGCAGAGTAAAGAAGGAGAAAACTTGTGGTATCTTGGCACTTTGTTGGTCTGTTCTGTCTGTGTTGATGCTTGTTTGTGATACTTTGTACAGAAGCCCTGGGACCTTACTGGAAGCCCTGAAAGGGGATTTTTCTGATTGTATGTTTACAGAAGTCCTGGAGGAGGGTTTTGGAGGTCCTGGGACTTTACTGATGATTAGTGCTGACCTCTTGTTTGTGGGTCTGTGTTGATTTCTATGTTGATGATTTGTGCTGACCTCTTAGACCTTGTTTGTGGGTCTGTGTTGATTTCTATGTTGATAATTTGTGTTGAGTTCTCAGACCTTGTTTGTGGGTCTGTGTTGATTTCCGTGTTGATGATTTGTGCTGACCTCTTGGAACTTGTTTGTGGATCTGTGTTGATTTCTATGTTGATAATTTGTGTTGAGTTCTCAGACCTTGTTGGTGGGTCTGAGTTTATTTCACAGGCAGATGGTGAATTGATGATGGTGCCAGTAATGTATATGAATATTATTGTGGCTCTGTCAAGCTTTGTTTTCCCAGAAACAGGAAATGTGAAGCACTTGAGGTGTCCTGGACATAGTGAACTTTAATATGGAATGGGAACTGGATGAAGAACTAGACAAGGAGCTGGACAAGGAACTGGGAGCTGCCTGCCTTTGAACCCAGGAGACAGTTGGAGCTGGGGAAATGGAAGAGGAACCATGGAAGCTGAGAGCCAGCCTTGAGTCAAGCTGAAAGAAGACTTTACTTGGATACTGTGTACTGAGAAGATTATGATTTACTGTGACCTAGGGGTGGAGAACTTTGACTTTTGTACTTTGGATAGAATTAAGGATTTTGTGATTGACTACATGAATGTACTTTGTTGAAAACTATGTGACCACTTTGGTGAAAACTATGTGGCCATTTTAGTGATAAGTTGTTGAGTTGTGACACAGTGAATGCTGTATTTTGATTTTCTGTGATAAGTTGTAACATTGTGAATGCTGTACCTTAATTTTCTTAGAATGTCTTGCTCTGCTTTGTTATTGAATAAATAGAGAATTCGCTATACTATATAATCAGAATCTTGAAAGCTGTTCATAGCAGCCATCCTCTGGCAAACTACTCATGCTTGGCTTTACACAGAGTAGGTCAGAAAATTCTAAGCTTTCCATATTTTCCCCACAAACAAGTAAAAATAGCTCCTCAGGGCAAACATAGAGAGGTTAGAAATAAATAAGAGTTAGAGTAGAACAGTAGTCCTCTTTGGACAATCAGAGAAGCTTTGATGAAAAATCCCAGGATGAGGTTTGGTCCCTGTGAAGAGTAAGCACCTCCCGGGTAGTTCCTCTGAACCAGCAAGTGACTAGCCTTGGGGCTAGCATGGTTAGGAAATGGCCTTCCCCCAGCCACAGGAACTTTCACCTCCCAGACAGTGAGGGGAGTTGAGTATCTGAGCCAGGGAAGATTGAAGAAATGTCTGCTAATAAAGTTGCTGTAGCTATGCCACAGAGAGAAAGCCTTGGGCAAGAAAAAACCAGCACATGCAGGTGAGTGTAGAAGCAGTGGGGTGGGGACTATGCTGGCTATGGGTACTTACAGAAGGGTGCAGTTCTTGGTTTTGTTTCCAGGTCAGAGGGGAGAAGTGAAGGAGGATCTGAGACCAGAGGCACCATTCCACATATCTCAGGACTAGAGGTGATCTTGAAAAATAAGCTGCTACAAAGTAAAAAAAAAGTGATCAGGCAAAGGATAAAGAATACAACAATAGACAGTTACTATAATAATAGAGAAGATGGGTTTGTTTTCAGAGGGGGAGACTGAAACAAAATAAGCTCTCCTACCCTAAAGAGTAACATCAAATGGTCACCTACCCAAAAATAATTCACAGAAGAACTTAAAAAAAAGACTTTAAAAATCAAATGAGAGAGATTGAGGAAAAATAAAAAAATAATAATCCAAGAAAAATAAGAAGATTTTGAAAAGTCAACCAATTGGAAAAGGAAATCCAAAATCTAAAGGAAAATGATGATTCCTTGAAAATTAAAATTGGGCAAAGGAAATCCAGTGAAGTTATAAGAGACCAAGAAATAATAAGACAAAATATAAAGAATGAAAAAATAGAAGAGAATGTGAAGCATCTCATAAAAAAACTAATCTGGAAAACAGATCAAGAAGAGAAGACATAACAATATTGTGTAGTGCTATGTAAACTAATTAGGAGAAAGTAAAATAATTAAAATGATTGGCATGTTGATGCAATAATAGACTCTGATAAATACATTGATATACTGAGAAGTAGAATTGTCCATCAGTAATTAAAAAATAATTCATTATATAAATATTTTATCAGAATTCATCATTACATCAATAGGAACAAGATTTCCAAATGCATTAGAAGTGAAAGAAAAAAACATTTTTGATAATATTTTATATTATGATGAAGATGCCAAGCTCTTAGATATTCCCTGAACTTCTTCTGACAATAATATTGCTGTAGCCTTGAAAAGTGAGTTTTGTCAGTAAAAATAATCCTTTTTCTAATCTTCAGCATTTCAATCTTTATATTGTCTTGCCCATGACAAATATTTTTTCTTCATAGTCTAACATTCCCTATTATTTTGTTTTTCAGAACTAGCAGTTGGAGTATTATGTCTGTGAACTCTTCAGTATTTTTCAGTGGTAACAGCAGTTGCATCATCTCTGTGACTCTTTGGTTATTTATTTTCAGAGTCTAACACCCTTAGGTGGCTAGAATTCTTTATTCTCTTCATCTTCTCTGTCTTCTTTTTCAGATTCACTCTTCTTTTTCTTGGTATTCTTCTTATTTTTGCCCCTTTGGTTCAGAGAGTTGTTGCCTTAGCTGGGCTATCTGCTGCTTTAGCTGAACTGGCTCTCTTCTTGCCTCATATGATGACCATTTTGGGTAACTATAAGGTAGCTTTATTGGCAAGGGCAATGGCTGCCTTCTTACCAGGAGTCATGACTGCTTTCTTGGCAGGTATGATGACAACAACAGTGTTTTTGATTGGTGGCATTTTTTAATACTGGTGTATCCACAATTTTTTTGTCCTTCTTCAGAGAGATCATAACTTCTTATCCACGGCTTTCTTCTTCATCTTCTGACATGTTCTCACTCTTTACTATCTCCTTTTTCCTTTGGGGGAAGAGTGATTTTCATTGACTCACCTTGGTTTTTAGAAGTCTTCCTGAGCTTCACCATGGTGGTGGTGTATGACTAGGGATTGAAAGGTACAGATCTGCTGGTAGAGATCTAGGCAACACTGATGGCAGTGAAGAGCACAGAGAGGAGTCCATCCCCAAACTTCATTTTGTTGGTGGGGACAGAAATGAAATAATCTAATTAGGCTTTTTTTTTGCAGCTATAATTTGTCAGTTCTTGCTATTTTTTTGCTTTCTATTTTTGACCACACTTTCATTTGAATTATAGTTTGAATGAGTTATTTCATTTTGGATCTCATGATTGTTGGAATGCTTGACTTGCTTACACTAAGAACTGTAATATCTCTAACAGTCATTGAGGTGTGCTTCTTAAGTGCTACAACTTTTCTCATATTTTCTTAGAATGCCCTGTGTTCTTCAAAAACAGAGAGAAGAAGTGTAGGGCATGAAATTCATCATTCAATTGATATTAAATGCAGGAAAACCAGCTCAATCTGGTTTCATTGTCAAGATTCTGTTCTGAATTAGCCTGGTGTTAAAATTACATATACATATATGTATGTAAATATATACATATATATATATATATATATATATATATATATATATATATATATGATAATTATCACAAAATAAAAACATGCCAAAATTATTGCTTGTCCTAAGTAATTAATTTGCCACTGTGGAGGGAGATTCTATCATTGGGAGTGAGGTTCGACTAGCTGACATCTGGAGTTCTTTTCAAAGAAAAAATTCTATGAATCAGTGTCATCACTAGATTAAATAAGACAGATGGAGTCTTGAAATAGCACAGTTTAGTAGAAAGTTGTATCTGTCACTTGGGAGACTTCTACTCTTTTTCCATTAACAAAGATTACTCTGTTAAATTAATCAATAGACCTCAGAAGGCAAAAAGCTGAAATTATTAACAGAAGGGGATTCAATGTGTTTTGGGGTATAACATGGTTGTTACAATCCCTGGAAGAGAGTAACTCCAGTAACCAGTATTGGGACAGGAAAGACTCAGAACAAGTTTATTATTCACTTGATTCAGATAGTGAGGGAAAAAGATGGAAAAGAGAGCCGAAAAATAACATGGTCTCCTGAAATGTTTATGGCACTCTAATTGCAGATTTGTAAACTGGTGAAAACTGGTTTGACTGGTATTCTATTTCCCCAGTATGTATGTGTACTAAGACTAATACTGCCAGGGACTAAGCATTCTTCCATCTACCTCCTTGGGGGTGGAGAGAGAAAACCCTGGCACCATATTTGAGCTCTAGTAGCTTCTCTGATCCTAGCTTCCCCCATTACCCCTTCCCCAAGTCCTTATTTGAAGGCAGAGTTAAAGTGATGTTCTCTGTGTCACTCTCTTTCATTCTTCACTAATTATTAAGCCATTTAAAAAAGATACCATCATTCCATTGGTACTGATGTACTACTATTTTACCCTATGGATAGCAAGGTAGTGCTCTTATTGGTGCTATGCTGGCTCTTTCTCTAAAGCTCAATTTCTGGCTCTTTGACTGGAGAATGAAAGTCATTGCAATTCCATTTTGGAAGTCATTTCACTATGGGTTGCCCTTAGCTGAGGGCAATGGGCATCATACACCAAAACTGTTTCCTGTTGGCATCTATTCTTTTCCCTCCTTTGTGAGCAGTAATCAAAAATTTTTTTAAACTGCTATTCCTATGTGACTCTGTTTGCTCTTTGTTTGAATTCTCCTATGAGATTTTACCAGGAAACCACTTCCTGTAGCTTTTTAAATGTTGTCTTTATTACTGTATTAGTTTGACCTATGTCAACCTCTCTCGATATTACTATTTAAATCTCAAGAGCATTAAGGCTCTGTCACTATTTTCATTGCACCTGCAAACGGAAAGATTCTTCCTCCATCATCTGAATTGAATGCAGCCTCATTGCTCGTCAAAATACCAATGCCTTTCTCTGTACAGGAGCCCTTCAGGTCGCCTCAGGACCCAGATGGGCTTCTGAGTCTTCCATTCTAAGAGACTTATTTAATTTTTCTGTTTGAGTATGTAACAGCTTGAGTGAAGCCTTTTTGCCCATTAGCACCCAGTGTGGTTTGTTAAAAAATGTTTGTGAGCTAGCCAAAATAGCCATTTCCACAAAATGCCCCTAAATCAAATTTTAATAGAGCTTCCTTTCAGAGAAGAGAGAAAGCCCAGGTTCCATACTTGGGCTTTTGTAATTTCTCTGCCATAAGATATATCTTGCTTGTCTGTCTTCTTTGGTAATTCTCTATTCTCCAGCCATCACTTTTCTGGTGCTAAGCCAATCATTTCTATTGTAACACGGCTACTTCTATTTTTCCTTTGCTTTCATTGTCACATTTCTAGCTGCTCCACAATGATGCTTATGACCCTGCAGCAGTCTCTTAAAGATTCAGTTTTTATAAAATGGGTTATATGTTCCTTGCCATTTTAAGCAGAGAATACTCAGCATAATTCAACCTTTCCTTGGTGACTTGTGGTCCTCATTTTGAACATCACTGATTGTATTGGATTGTAATAGAATAATGTGTTCAAAGACCATTGTGGTGGTGCATTTGCTTCCTGAATCACCCACCCCTAAATTGATTGGCTTTTTGAGTCTTTATGTCTGCTTTTTATAGTTTTCTTGTCTCTACCTTGACAGTAGATTGGTAGTGCTTACTTTTAGGTTTTGCCTATATGTCTACTTCTAGAATTACTCTGTCAGGATGCCTCAGATATGCTGCTGGAAAACCAGATAACCAGTCTTGGTACTATTATTATCCCCATGTTACATTTGAGGATACTGAAGTAAACTTGCCAGGGCTACCCTGCTAATAAGTATCTAAGTCTATTTTAACTCAGATTTTTCTGACTCCAGGTGTAGTGCTCTATTCATTGTTCCACTGTGCTGCCTCTGCACTCCGGGTATAGACCTGGCAAGACAGGATGATCAAAGAGATCAGGTATTCTTGAGTGTTACACAGGGCATTCAAGTAGCTAATCATGGAGTCCAGGATGAGTAGGAAAGCAAGCAGAAGTAGAAAGCAACTGATGGACAACAAGCACAGGTATGCATCAGAAGACTGGAGGTCATAATGAAAGGAAAGGACAGATTCAGTGGAAATAAAGGATTAGGAGAGGTGAAAGAATAGATGGCTATGACATAAATAAGATATTTTAAAACTCAAGGAAGAAATACTAACCAGGAAGACAAATGTGTTTAATAGTGTTGAATACTACAGAGAGTTCAAAAAAGATAAATACTGAAAAAAAGGCTATTAAATATAGAAATTGTCATATTGGTAATCTTGAAGTGGTTACTGAGTGCTGGGATTGGAAGCCAGATTAAACCTAACTGATGATGGTGGACTATGAGGAAGTAGAGTCAACTGATGTAGGGTTTTTTTTTTCTCTCTCTAGAAATTTATCAGTGAAAGGAGAGAGAAAAGATGACAACTTGAGGGAATGATGGGGCCCAAAGAAGTTTTTTTTTAAAGGATATTAGAGATTTGCATATGTTTATGGAAAACAGAGAAGGAACCAATAGATAAGGAGAGAACAAGGATTAGAATGAGAGAGAGAGAATGACTGAAGGGATGGCATCAAAGGTACAAATAAAAAAAGGTGATTTTTTTGGCAAGGAGAAGGATCTCCTTCTACTGTTACTAGAGTAGATTAAGAGAGAATCAAGGATGCTGTTGAAGGTGATTTGAGAGACAGTTTGAGAAAAGAGGGGACTCGTGGGATTGCCTCAATTTTCTTGGCAAAGAAAATTGTTAGGCCTTCTATTAAGAAGATAGTTTGAAAGATAGTTCAGGAAACTTGAAGAAAGTAGGTTTGGAAGAGATGTTGTGGGGAGCATGATATAACATTAGGAAATAATAATAGGCTTGCCATTTAACAAGGAGTGGAAATTGACTAACAAAATTTGCAGTGTACGCAGTCAATACAATTGTATTATTCTCTTGAAAATCTTTCACAAATAGGAATGGAGAAAATGGATGATGGGACTACTCTGGGGGTTTAGAAAGAGACAAATATCAAAAAGAGAAGGGGAGAATAGACTTGGGGCTAGAGGATAGTGTAAAATTAAATAAATTAATTACAGCATCAGGATTTTTAAGGGAAGAAATTGCAACCAGATCAGGGATGATAGATTGAGAAAGAAATGAGGGATGGAGTGATCGAGGTTTAAGTGAGGAGGAACAATTTGGAGGGTTGAGGCAGAGGAAGAAAATGGAAAGACAAGATGTTATAGTTAGCAAAAATTCTGGATTTCAAAAATCAGATTTCTGGATCATGGAGATGGAGTACTTGTAAGTGATGATAAGATAAAAAAAATATGGCTATCTTTGTATGGGTTTGAGTTGAATTGAAGAAATGGGTGCTTTTAATGACTCCATCACCTTGGTAATCAAAGTTGGGTCTTTGTGTGAAAATATTATTGTATTATCAAAGCCTGACACTTTTGGGAATTAATCTAAGGGATCCTTTTGCCTCTCAATTGTCCCATATAATCTTGTCCATGAACTAACTAAACTAACCTGAAATATGAAATTGTTGACAATTTTGTGCCTTGAGTCAGGAGGATTTTCTTATTTCAAATATCACTTAGGATCTAAAGACCCTGACCATTATCCTATCATATGATTTGGAAGTCATGTTGATTTTACATATGCTATTTTATGTTAAAAGTTAACATAATGTGGAATCTGAGTATGCTTCTTGGTGAAGAGAGTACTGTAGTTTCTCCCCAAAGGAAATGTGACAGATGTGTATTGTCATAGTTCTTTAATAGATTATTTTTGCTAAAGGTAATATTTATTTCTTAATACACTTGAATCATTCTGTTTCATTTATTATTTGTCCCCCTAAGCAAATTTTTACTTATAACATAAACTTTAAAAATTAATGTACAAGAGGAAAAAACCCTTTTATATGAGATATTTGCTCCTTTTAAAAATTATGCTTTATAGGGTAAAACATGAGAGCTTTAAAAAAATGCAATCAAGTATATTGGGAAAAAACACAGGATTTGGATCCAAGTTGCACAGATTTGAGTGTTAGTTCCTCTACTTGTTAAACTGGGAGTTCTTGGGCAAGTCATTTAATCTTTTTGATTGTTATTTTCTTCATCTATAATATTGCATAAGAATATTTGGGTTTTAAAAGACATTATATTTGGTGACTAAGACCCCACTGGTGACTTTCGAAAGAGCATCCTTTTTACATTGGTAGGGGAAAGAGCCAATTTGCAAAAGCAATGGAGACAGTGGGTGGTGAGAAAATAGAGCCATTGGTTATGGCCAACTCAAGATATTTGGCAGGGAAAGGGAGGAGAGTTATATGATAGTAACTGAATAGATTTGAAGGGTAAAGGAAGACTTTTGGTTTAAACAACAGATTTGAGTAAGTTTATAAGGAAATGGGAAAAATGAAAAATGAATGATGGAGAATACCTACGATCCTAGACCTGGATCTGAATAAACTGCTTTTCTTATAGATGATAAAGCAGAGGCCCATAAAGATGAAATGAGTTATTTAAAGTCACACAGGTAGTTAAATGTCAGAGGTGGACTGGAGAAGAGGGATGATTTCTGGAGTAAGGTCTTAGAATAAGTATGAGATTGAGAGCACTGGAAAAGTTTTAACTTTAGAAAAGAGTAGGGATACATTGTCTCTGAGATGGTAGGGAAGTGGAGAATGGGTACATTGGTGGCTAATATCTGGTATTATTATATACTGATACTGATGATTATTATCCCTTCAGGGTCCAGAATTATTATCCCTTCAGGGTCTCAAGTTATTGCAAATATACAAGTTGGAAATCTCTTGGAATGGCTTATTCTATTCTTAATGCCAACCCTGGTATTGCAAAGGTGAAGTGCTTAATAAATGCTTGTTGATTGATTGGGGGTAGTTTCTGAGTCTCATACGGAGGACAAATACTTTTACTCTAAAATATTGACTTACTTTTTTTTCAAAGAACTGTTACTTATTCTTTTAAGACACTGTGCAAAGTGTTAAATTAGTCATCAGGTATAAAAAAGTTGATTTATTCTATTGTCCTTTTTCTGATTAAAAATAAAGTTGTGCATTATATACTGAATGGACAAATAAAATATAAAAAATGGAGCAAAATGACAACTTTATACAGGGAATTGCTACAAATATAAAACTGAAATACAAGTATTGCTTTGTTATTTATAGCTTTATAAAATGATATAGGCTACTACTGAGCCAATGAATTTTGCCTTTATGAACAGAATTATGATTTTTCTATAGTTTTACTCTGAAATTTAAATCCCCTCAAAATTATATTTTCAATGAAATGCCCACTAAATGCAAGGTAAAGAAGTCCACTTCCTTTTTAAATACTTGCCTTTAACTGAACTTTAGAAATACTTCATCAGCTTTCTCATTAAAATGTCTCTTACAGGATCAAAATAGCTTGATTGAAAAAAGGTATTAAGTTCTTATATTTTGGAAAAAAACACATTTTAATTAACTTACATATACCATTCCCTTTAGCCTTAAGATTTTGATATCTCTCAACAGATAGAAGGGAAACTTGAACTTGGAGGCCAGCATTTCATATGGCAAGGATGATGGAGATAAAGCCACTATAAATATGAGGAATGTAGAATATAAGTTTCTTGATGACAGGGACTGTTTCATTTTTTGTTTTTACATCTCTAGCTCCTAACATAATCCTGTTTACCTAGTAGAAACTTAATAATCTTTTAAAAATGAATGGAAATGATTGAGAGTCTCAAGTGAAAAGTCATTACAATTATCACAAAACATTTTATTTATTCAAAGTCTCTTTTATCCATTTTAGGGGGAGGTAGAAAAAGAATGGAGTGAAGTGGTCTGCTGTATTTATGATGTTAACTTCTCTTTCATTTGGATAGCAAGTGGTAGATTTTCTATATTATTTTGACTGTGTAATATGGACAAGGGACTTTTAACTACTCTGTCTGATATGTTTCTGACAAAATTTATTAGCTTCTTTTTTGTCCTAGAACTTATGTAAATCAAAAATATACACTATTAATCAACCATTATTCCTTGGGGTGACTTATCCAACTTACTAGCTCAAAGAAGCCTTTTTCTTTTTACTACAAACAATTTGCACAGTGAGTAGCAGGTTAATTGGGCTTCAGCTTTTCTGAATTAAGTTTGAGGGAAAAATGCTTATGGCTTAGTTCATATTGTTAGGCCACATTCCTCTTAACTTAGATGATAACCTTGAATTTTGAGGTTGGTCATACAGTACTGTGATCCTCTTCTATTGATGTCAGTTAATTATTTGCAAAACAATGATGTTAGTTAGTAAAATTTAGGTTTTTAAAGAAAATTATTAGCCATGCATACAAGTGGGAGACAGCAGGGATAACAGAAAACATGCTGTATTTGGCATTAGGAAACCTGGATTCCAGTTCTAGCCTCTGCTGCTATTTACTACTTCGGTGACATTAGCAAATCATTTAACCTGCCTGAGTTAATTTCCTTAACTTGTAATATGAATAGGTTGGATTAGATGTTCTCTGAGATTCTCTCCATCTCTAAATCCTAAATTCAAGTCAGGACTTGAAAATCTGACTATCAAAAGGTTATGGGGAATAATGCTTTTGTAGATGATCTCTGAGGTCTGGTGTACCTCTTGTAATCTGTGATTTTGTGCTGAAAAGACACTTCCAAGTCTACCTAGTCAGTGCTCTCATTTTTTAAATTTTTAAACAAATGCTTTATTAACTTCTGTTTTACATCATTCATTTCTGCCAAATTTTGAGTTACAATCATTTCCCCCCCATTATTCCCCTACCCAACCTCCCAGAATAGCAGTCCCACAAGATATCGCTTCCTCCAATCTGCTCTCTCCCATACCTTCTCCCATACCCCCATCGACTTTTCCATTAGAGGAAGGTGAATCTTTGTGTCCCAATGCCTGCACAACTTATCTCCCTATTACAAGCAAAAGAGTATTAATAATAGTATTTATATATATTTGAAACATTTAATGTTGAGACCTCGAATTTCAGATCCATTTCCTTCCTCCCTTGTCACCCATTCCCTCTGGGGAGATAAGTAATTCAGTATATGTTGTACATGTCTAGCTATGCAAAACATTATCATAGTAGACATATTGTACAAGGCTGCTTATAATTCCCTCCCACTCATCCCACCCCCCACCTGGTCCATTTCCTACATGATCCTGTCCCTCTTCTATAGTGGGTACTTCCAACCTCACCTCCCCCCAAGGATGCCCTCCCATCCATCATCCCTCCTCTCATCCCCCTTCCCCTTATCCTGCTGCAGGTTGAGATATGCCATTTAGTATGTATGTCATTCTCTCCCTGAACCAAATTCAATGTGAATGTGGTTTTGCCTTTTTAGCCTTCCTATTCTCCCCCCTCCCTTGCAACCACTTCCCCTTGCTTCTTCTACATGGGATAGTTTACCCTTCCCTGTCTCTCCCCATCTCCTCTTGCCACTTTCCTCTCTCACCTCATAATTGCATCCCTTGAGTATTCTCCCTTCCCAACAAATTCAACCTATGCCCTCTATCCATATATAACTGTAACCATATACACACACATTCACATATGTATTCATATGACCACACACCCTTCTTCCATTATTTTCATAGTGAGAAAGATATCATCAGTCACAGTTATTGCTTTTCCATATAGGAATGTAAATAGTTCAACTTTGATAAGTTCCTTTTGATTTCTTTTCCCTGATTACCTTCTCAGGCATCTCTTCCTTCTTGTGTCTGGATGTCAAATTTTCTATTCAATTCTGGTTTTTTCCTCAAGAATGCTTGAAAGTCCTCTATTCCACTGAATGACCATATTTTCCCCTGAAACAAAATACTCAGTTTTGCTGGGTAGGTGACCCTTGGGTTCATTCCCAGTTATTTTGCCCTCTGGAATATCATATTCCATGCCCTTCGATCCCTCAGTGTAGAAGCTGCCAGGTCCTGGCTATTCTGATTGTGTTTCCACAATATTGAAATTGTTTCTTCCTGGCTGCTTGTAGTATTTTCTCCTTGATCTGGGGATTCTGGAACCTGGCTATAATATTCCTGGGAGTTTTATTTTTGGGATCTTTTTCAGGAGGTGATTGGTGGATTCTTTCAACCTCTATTTTGCCCTCTGGATCTAAAACATCATGGCAGTTTTCCTTGAGAATTTCTTGAAGGGTGATTTCTAGGTTCTTTCTTTGATCATGGCTTTTGGGTAGTCCAATAATTTTTAAATTGTCTCTCCTGGATCTATTTTCCAGGTCAGTGGTTTTTCCCATGAGATATTTCACATTGCCTTAGTCTAATCTTTCATTTGTTTGGATCTACTTAACAGCATCTTGATTTCTCATAAAGTCATTAGCTTCAATTTGCTCCAGTCTAACTCTGAAGGAATGAATCTCCTCAGTGAACTTTTGAGATTCTTTTTCCATCTGGCAAACTCGACTTTTTAAGGCATTCTTCTCCTCATTGCCCTTTTGGGCCTCCTTTGCCATTTGAGTTAGTCTATTTTTTAAGGTGTTGTTTTCCCCAGTCAGGCTGTTGACCCTCATTTCATACTTTTCCTGCATCCTTCTCATTTCTCTTCCCAATTTTTCCTCCACTTCTTATTTGATTTTTAAAGTCCTTCTTAAGGTCCTCTATGGCCTGCAACCCGCTCATGTTTTCCCCTGGGGCTTTTGGAGCAGGACTTCTGACCTCACAGTCCTTTTCCCCCTCTATGCCCCCAAAATAGGAGTCTAGGGTTGCATTTTTCTGTTTCCTTTGCCTTGGCATGTTGCCACTTAATTACTTGACTTTTGGGCTTGTTGGCACAGTATGGCTTTAAGGCCAGATAGAGGAATTTTCGTCCCGAATGTGTTTGGGGCAGCTTGGGTTTCTGGCAAGCTGTAAACCCACCCATGACTTCCACCCTAGATCACAATCCAGATCCAGGGAGGTTAAAGCAAGAGCGATTATCCCCCAAGACTGATCGCTGGATCTCCCTACAATTTGCAGGCTGGGAGCTGGAGCTGCCTCTGATAGCTACAAAATGGTGTGTCTCCTCAGTGGCTTCTAGCCCCCAGGGGAGGGAGCAGACTCATTCCCCAAATACTAGTCCCAAAGTCCACAGGACACTAACATCTTACTTTGTCCTAGGCATGCCTATGTTGATAATTCTGGAATCGCCACAGCTGCTGGTGTTCTGGGGTTCCTCCAGCCGGCTGCTGGCCCTGCCACCCTGGGGCTAAAACCTCGGCTCATGGGGACCTGGGCTTGGCTCGGCTCCCTGTGCTCTGCGCACTGCGTGCTGCCAGGTCCCAGACCGCTGTGCTGGTCCTTCCTGCAGGGCTGCTGGGCTGTCCTCAGCGGGAGGTTAGCTTCTCTGTGTTGTTCTGTGGGTGCTGGGGCTCCAGAAGTTGTTCAGAGTCCCCTTTTACATAGTTTGGGGGGAATCTGGGTGCAGAGTGGCTTGGAAGAGCTGTTTCTACTCTGCCATCTTGGCTCTGCTCCCCCCCCCCCCCCAGTGCTCTCATTTTACAAATGAGGAAACTGAAGACCATAGAGAATAAATGACTTGCTAAAGGTCACACAGGTATTACATGTCAGAGGAGGAATTTAGAGTCACATCGTTAGACTCCAGAATCAGTGTTCTTTCCTGTGTACCAAATATATATGGTGGATATCAGTTGCATATAATTTACGAGAAAAATGGGTCTTTTGTTTTTCTGCTCTGAAAAAACAGTACTCTATATTAAAGCAAAAATTCAGCAAAGTAATGCTAGAACAGCACCATCACCAAATTTACCTCCTTACTTCAAATTTTCTATCACTCTAATCCATCTTCCACACAATTGCAAGCCATTTTTTTTCAACTGTAAGTTTGCTCATCTCTCTTTTCTACTGAACAAACTACAGTGGTTCCCTTTTATCTCTAGGGTGAAATGCGACCTTTTTGACATTTAAAACGTTGTCATCCTAGCTCCAATATACTTTCCAGCCTCATCATACATTATTCCCCTCATTCACAGTCTGGTCCAGCCAAACTACTGTTTCTCATCAACAACACTGTATCCTATCTCTGTCTTTCTCCCATGCCTAAATATATTCCCTTCCCTCTGCCTCTTAGAATATCTAGCTTCAGTCAAGATTCATCCTAAGTACCATTTTTGGTATGAAACCTATTCTGATTCCCCTCAGCTCCTAGTACTTTCCGTTTTTCAGTCACCTCAATCTACAATCCATCTTGTATAAAAACTACAGATGTACAATATTGTCTCCCCTTGTTAGATTGTAAGCTTCTTAAGGTCAGTGACTATTTTACTTTTTCTTAGCACAATCCCTGGTATCTTATAATATATTAAGAAGGGTTCTTGGGGTGGCTAGGTGGTGCAGTCAATAGAGCACCAGCCCTGGGGCAGGAGGACCTGAGTTCAAATCTGGCCTCCAAAACAACACACACACACACACACACACACACACACACACACACACACAACCCAGCCATGTGACCTTGGGCAAGTCACTCAACCCCAATTGCCCTGCATTCCTTCCCTCCAAAAAGCAAAAAAAAAAAAAGAAGTGTTCTTGATTAATTTAGGTATGTGAACATGACCTGAATTAATTTCATTTCAGCTCAGTTCCATTCAATTTGACAAACTTTCCTCAAGTGTCGGTGGTGTTAAAATAAGACATTGTACTAGGGTGTTCCAAATGTCAAAATGAAAAAAATAATATTCACTGCAACAATAATATTCACTGTAATAACAAAATAATAATTCACCATAATGTAGTTTACAATCTAGTTAGAGCTGGGGGATGAGACAAATATGCCACTAACAAATAGTTAATGCTAACCTTGGGCAAACAATATGGTGTAGAAGATGATCTGGGTTCAATTCCTGTTTCTGATGCATAATAGCCATAGGACTCTGGATAAATCAAACAACATCTATGTGCCTGTGACTAAAAGTTGCAGGGTGTTTGAAGAACTGTGCTAGTAGAGGCAGAGATTTCCTCTACTGATGAAATCACAGGTTGGGACTAAAAAATAAAACAAACTCTAAAATTATAAAATAATGAATGAAAAGTCAAATAAAATACTCTGAAGGATTTATTTCAGGGATCTGTTACTTCTTCTTTGGCGAGTGGTCGGAAGGAGAGTTTGGGAATACATCACTGAGAAGATGAGGATAGGACTTAAACTGGATTGAGGATGCCAGTGGTAAAGAGTCAGTCTGTGCTATCCATGGGTAACAATGTACAAATGCTAAAAGGTGAGGAGAGAGCAGGATTTGGTTACAGAACATCTAATTACTACAGCTCGACTAGAGTATAAACCAATATGTTTTATGTGTAAACTTTATATATGGTATACATATATGATATTTATTATTATATATCCATTCATAAGTATATATAGGTACATGTAATATATATTATATCTCTCTATACTATGAATATATAGTATATGAAAAGTATATTATGATAGTATATTATACTATATGATATCCAAAGGGAAATATTGCAAAATAAGATTGGAATGGTTGGTTAGAGTCAAATGATGGAAAAGTCTTAAATACTATGCTAAAATTTTTGTAATTAATTCTTTTTGGCAATTGGGGTTAAGTGACTTGCCCAAGGTCACACAGCTAGTTTTTGTGTTAAGTGTCTGAGGCTGGATTTGAACTCACATCCTCCTGACTCCAGGGCCAGTGCTCTATCCCCTGCACCACCTAGCCACCCCTGTAATTAATTCTTTTTTTCCCAAATGCTTTATTAACTTCTGGTTAACAAAATTCATTTCTGCCAGATTTTGAGTTACAAATTTTCTCCTGTTTTTTTCCCCTACCCACCACCCAAAAATAGCAGCCCCACAGGATATCCCCTTCTCCAATCTGCTCTCTCCCATATTTTTCCCCATACCCCCTTCAACTTTTCCAGTAGGGCATGGGATCTCTGTGCCCCATTGCCTGTATACCTTATTTCCCAATTACATGTAAAATAGTATTAATAATAGTATATATATATATATATATATATATATATATATATATATATATATATATATATATATATATATATATATATATATATATTTAAACATTTGGTTTTAAAACTTTGAATTCCAGATTCACTCCCTTCCTCCCTTGTCACCCACCCTTACTGGGAAGATAAGCAATTCAATATAGGTTGTACATGTGTATCTAATGCAAAATATTACCATGGTAGATATATTGTAAAAGAATGATTATATTTCCCTCCCTCCTATCCCACCTCCCACTTGTTCTATACTCTACTTTGGTCCTGTTCCTTTTCAAAAGTGGGTGTGTCCAACTTCCCTCCCCCACTAGCCTGCCCTCCCTTCCATCATCCTCCCTCTCATTCCCTTCCTCCTTACTCTCCTATAGGGTGAGATACCATATTTACCATATATGTCATTCCCTCACTGAGCCAAATTCAATGTGAATAAGGTTGACCCATTCCCTTTTGCCTTCCTGTTCTTCCCCTCCATTGTAACCATTTTCCCTGGCTTCTTTTTTATGAGATAGTTTACCATGTTTTATCTCTCCCCACCTCCTCTCATTATATTCCTCTCTCACCTCTTAATTTCACCTTTTAAGTATCATCCCTTCCTATTAAATTGGTCCTGTGCCCTCTATCTATGTATACCTGTAAACATATATACATACATTCACATATGTATTCATATGACCATATACCCTCTGATATAGACTATATATATGTATATAAATATATATATTTCTATTCCCTTCAACTATTTTCATGCTGAGAAAAGTTTCATCAGTTACAACAATCATTTTCCATGTAGGAATGTAAATAGTTCAACTTTTGATAAGTTCCTTATGATTTCTTTTCCCTGTTTACCTTCTCATGCTTCTCTTGCATCTTGTATCAGAATGTCCAATTTTCTATTCAACTCTGTTTTTTTCTTCAAGAATACTTGAAATTCCTCTAATCCACTGAATGACAATATTTTCCCCTGAAACATGATACTCAGTTTTGCTGGGTAGGTGATTCTTGGTTTTAATCCCAACTCCTTTGACCTCTGGAATATCATATTCCAGGCCCTTCGATCCCTCAGTATAGAAGCTGCCAGATCCTGTGTTATCCTGATTTTGTTTTCACAATATACAAATTGTTTCTTCCTGGCTGCTTGTAATATTCTCTCCTTGATCTGGGAATTTTGGAACCTGACTATAATATTCCTAGGAATTTTCTTTTTGGGATCTTTTTCAGGAGGTGAGTGGTGGGTTCTTTCAACCTCTGTTTTGCCCTCTGGTTCTACAACATCAGGGCAGTTTTCCTTGAGAATTTCTTGGAGGATGATTTCTACGTTCTTTCTTTGATCATGGTTTTCAGGTAGTCCAATAATTTTTAATTATCTCTCCTGGATCTATTTTCCAGGTCATTGGTTTTTCCCATGAGATATTTCACATTGCCTTCTATTCTTTCATTTGTTTGGATCTGTTTAACAGCATCTTGATTTCTCATAAAGCTACTAGCTTTCATTTGCTCTAGTCTAATTTTGAAGGAATGATTCTCCTCAGTGAACTTTTGAGATTATTTTTCCATCTGGCAAATTCAACTTTTTAAGGCATTCTTCTCCTCATTGCCTTTTTGATCCTCTTTTGCCATTTGAGTTAGTCTATTTTTTAAGGTGTTATTTTCCTCAGTCAGGCTGTTGACTCTCATTCATACTTTTCTTACATTTTTCTCATTTCTCTTCCCAATTTTTCCTCCACTTCTCTTTTCTGTTTCTTATGGTCCTCTATGGCCTATAACCAGCCCATATATTCCTTTGAAGCTTTTGGTGCAGGAGTTCTGACTTCACTGTCTTCCTACTGTTCCATGCTTTGATCCTTTTTGTCCCCAAAATAGGAGTCTAATGTTGGATTCTTCTGTTTGTTTTGCTTCCTTTGACTTGTCATGTTGCTACTCAATTACTTGACTTTTGGGCTTTTTGCCACAGTAGGACTCTGCCACCAGCCAGGGGAGCTTCCATCCCAAACACTGGGGGTTTTCTCAGATGCCTGAGGTATTAGTTGGGTGCACTCTCTTAAGCCTCCACACACTGGTAAACTGGTAACACACCCCAGGACCTCCACCCTAGACCACAATCCAGTTCCAAGCAGGTTAAAGCCAGAGTGATTACTCCTCATACTGGTTGCTTGGTCCCCCTACAGTCTGCAGGCCAGGAGCTGAAGCTGCTGCATGGTGGCCACTTCACGGGAGCTCCATAGCAGCTTCTTGCCCTGGGGGAAGAGGCCAATGCATTCCCAACTAGTGGGTCCCAAAGTCTATACTGCACTGACCTCTCACTTTGTCCTTAGGATCTATGTGTTGCTAATTGTGGAAACGCCACAGCTACTAGTGTTCTGGTGTCTCTCCATCTGGCTGCTGGTCAGACCCACCCTGGGGCTAAACCCTCTGTCTCACTAGGGGCTGGAGTCAGCTCCCAGAGTGCTGTGCTGGCAAATTCCTGCTGGGCTGCTGGGCTGTCCTCATCGGGAGGTTAGCTTCTTTGTGTCATTTTTCTAGGTCCTTTAGCTCCAAAGTTTGTTGAGTCCCCTTTTACATGAATTGGGGAAGGTGGGAGCCAGAGCTGCATGGAAGTCCTGTTTCTACTCTGCCATCTTGACTCTGCCCCTGTAATTAATTCTTTAGGTAATGGAGAAAACTCAAGGTTTTTTGAATAGGGCATTAAATTAGTTAGACCTCTCCACCCAGAAGATTATTTTAATATCTGTATGATAGATGTATTGGAGTGGAAAGAGAATGGAGTCAGAAAGAAAGAGCAAAGAAACCTACTAAACCTACTAAAAAACCTACTAAAGAGCAAAGAAACTTACTAAAATTGTGCAGGCAAGAGGAAAACTGAATTATAGTTATAGCAATGTGAGCAGAAAGGCAGGGCTAGATTAAAATAAGAAGTGTCTTGGAGATAGAAGCAATGGAATTCATTAATTGATTGGATAGAAGAGGAGTGAAGAAAAAGGAAAAATTAAAAATAACTCATGTTTTTAAGCCTGGTTGACTGGGAAGCTGGGGACATAATCAGCAGAAATAGGAACATTTGCAGGAAGGACAGGTTTCAGAGGGAAGATGATGAGATCAAGTTTTCATTTGTTAATTCTAACATGCCAATGACATATCCAGGTACACATGTTTTTCTGGCAATTGGCAAGGAGTCTGAAGTTTTCTTCCTGAGTTTGAAGGGAAAGAAATGACAGGCTTTCTATTATGCAGAAGGAGCTATAAGAGAATCAAAAAATCATATAGCCTGAGTCTTTTCTATGAAGCATTGGTGTGGATGAGGTAAAAGTGTGGTTGTATCCCCCAGCTGGAGCAAGGCATGGAGGGGTAAGGTAACTGGTATACTGATCTTGAGTTGGGTTGATGGATTTGAAGTTGGGAATGTTACAATTTTCAATATTTCATTGATATAAATTTTTTAAGGTGAAGGAGAAGGATTTGTTGAGATACAATAGAATATGGCATTTCAACTCTCCTGCAAAAGGGAGTAGGTGTGAGACTTTGTCTAGTTAGCTAACATCACTTGGCCTTATTAGCCTTTGGGCATTTCATCATCACCAAGTTTTGACGACCTATATTTAGATGGTGGTGGAAAATGGTGGAACAGAAAATTTCAAGGACAGAAGGAAGGAAACTGATATTCCAAAACATGAGAACAGTGTTCCTGAAGCCCTATTTTCCTATTTGCCCATGCAGTCACTATGAGTCACTATTATTGATGTCTCTATAACACTTTTAAAATTAATCATGATTTAATTGTACAATCTATCAATCTATGTACTCAAGCACCCATTCATGTACTCACCTACCCACGTGTATTTCTCTCTCATATCATCATCACAGTCATCACTGTGGTCATCATTGTTATCATCCTCCTCCTCCTCCTCCTCATTGTCATCTGTCCACAGTAGTTAAATATAAAGTACTATGGAAGGGAAGGAACTAGTTAGCAAATTTATAAACATTTATTAAGTGCTTACTATATGTTATATGGGATGCTAAGTAATAGGCATACAAAAAGAGGAAAAAGACAGACCCTGAACTTAAAGAGCTTACAGTCTACTGGGGAGGAAAAATGTAACAAATACATACAAAGCAAGCTATATACAGAATAAATAGAAAATAATAGAGGGAAGGCACTAGAATTAAGAAGGTTTGGGAGAGGTTTCCAATAAAATATGGGATTCTAGTCGAGACTTAAAGGAAGTCAGGAGTTCAGTAGTCAGAATTGAGGAGAGAGGTCATTACAGGCATGGGGGACAGTCAGAGAAAATGCCTGAACTGAGAGATGGAGTGTCTTGTTTGTGGAACAGGTTAGAGTCCAGTGTCACTGGATTATTAAAGAGTATACATGGGGGAGTAAGAGATAAGAAGACTGAAAAGTTAGGAGCACCCTGGGTTATGAAGGGCTTTGAATGTTAAACAGAAAATTTTGAATTTGATTGTGGAGGCAATAAGGAGTTACTGGATTTTACTGAATAGGGTGTGTGTATGTGACGTGTTTGGACCTCTGCTTTAAGAAAATTAATTTGATAGCTGAATGGAAGATGGATTCTTATGGGCAAAGACTAAAATTTTTGCAAATTAACTATCAACATATTGCAGTAGTCCAGATATGAGGTCCTGAAAGTCTGAACCAGGGTAGTGATAGTTCAGAAGAAAAAAAAGGGTGTGTATGGGAGATGTTGCCGATGAGGTGAGATAGGTGGGTCTTGGTAAGCTATCTCCACTCACTGCTTCAACTCCAATGCTCACTCACTCCTCAGTCCTTTAAAACCTGGATTCTGACAGCCCCATTTACATGAAAATACTCCCTACAAAATTACCAGGATTTCAATTTTTTCTTCAGTTTACATCCTTTGTGCCTTTTCTGCTGGAATTAATTGGTTTTAAAAGTTTGGTAAAATTAATTTGTGAATGCATCTTGTCCTGGGTATTTTTTCCTATGGAGCTCATTTATGGCTTGTTCAATTTCTTTTTCTAAACTAGAGTTATTTAAGTATTCTGTTTCCTCTTCTGTTAATCTGGGCAAATTATATTTTTGTAAATATTAATCCACTTCACTTAGATTGTCAGATTTATTGGCATATAATCAGGCAAAATAGCTCTTAATAATTGTTTTAATTTTATCTTTGTCAGTGCATTTGCCCTTGTCATTTTTGATACGAGTAATTTTATTTTCTTCTTTCTTTTTTCCATCTAATTAACCAATGATTTATCTATTTTACTGTGTGTTTTCCCCCCATAAAACCAGCTCATAGTTTTTTTTAGTGTATTGGTTATTTTACTTTCAATTTTATTAGTTTAACTCTTGGTTTTTAGGATTTTCAATTTAGTGTTTAATTGGCAATTTTAAATTTGTTCTTTTTCTAGTTGTTTTTCAAATTGTATGCTCAATTCATTGATCTATAATTTTCTATTTTATTGATTATATAAATTTTCCCCTATGACCTGCTTTGGCTGCATCCTACAAATTGTGGTATGTTGTCTCCTTGTTGTCATCCTTTTTAAGGAAAGTATTGATTGTTTTTATGATTTATTCTTTGACCCACTCTTTCTTTAGGATTGGATGATTTAGTTTCCAATTAATTTTTAATCTATGTTTTCATTATCCTTTATTAAATGCAATTTTTATTTCATTATGGTATGAAAAAGGATGAATTTAATATTTCTGCTTTTCTGTATCGGTGAGGTTTTTTTGCCCTAATACATGATTAATTTTTGTGAAGGTGTCATGTATAGCTGAGAAAAAAAGTATTTCCCTCGATCTTATTTTCCCCTCTGTTTATTCTGTTTATCTCTCTTATCACCCTGTTCCTTCTCAAAAGTCTGCATTGTCTTTCATTACCTACCTTAATATGTACTCTCTTCTATCCCTCCTCTTCCACCACCCCCGCCCACCAAGATGTCTAAGCTCATTCTTTGGTCATGACTTTCAGGTAGTCCAATAATTGTTGAATGATCTCCCCTTGTTTTATTATTTTCCATGTCAAATTGTTTTCATATTAGATATTTAACCTATTTATATATTTTTCATTCTTTTGATTTTGTTTTATTGTTTCTCAATGTCCTTTGCAGACATTAGCTTCCACTTGCCCAACTCTAATTTTTAAGAAATTATTTTCATCAATGAGCTTTTGTACCTCTTTTGCCATTTGGCTAATTCTGTTTTTTAAGGTATTATTTTCTTCAGTATTTTTGTGTATCTCTTTTACTAAGCTATTGAGTCTCTTTTTATAATTTTCTTGCATCATTCTCATTTCTTTTCCCAATTTCCCCTCTATATCTATTATTTGATTTTTAAAATCCTTTTTGCTGTCTTCCAGGAATTCTTTTTGGGTTTCTGACCTATTCACATTTTTCTTTGAGACTTTTCTTTTAGCTGTTTTGCATCATTGTCTTCTTTTGAGTTTGTGTCTTGATCTTCCTTCTCCCCATAGTAGCCTTTTATGGTTAGGTTCTTTTAACTTGTTAGTTATTCATTTTCAAGTCTATTTCTTGCCTTTTTTACTTTATATTAAAATTGAACTTTGCTCCCTGAGTGGGGGTTTGTGACTAGTACCCTTTTATAGCCACAAAGTTTGTGTGTGTGTGTGTGTGTGTGTGTGTGTGTGTTGTTGTTGTTGTTGTTGTCTTCAGTGCTAGTTCTGGTGGTTGGTAAGTGCTTGGTGCTTCCAAAGTGGTATGATCTAAGAAGAGAAGAGGTCCCTGCTGTCCTGGCCCATACTCTTGTTTTTACCTAGGAAGGGACCTTGATCCCCTGAAGCCACAAACACTGGTGTCTTTTTTGCCTTGGACCTGAGACCAGGGCTGCTACTCTCTCATGAGCAACCACAAACAGTCTTCTTTTTCCTAGGTCTGTGTACCCCTTTGTAGCCACAAGCACTGATGTTCCTCTTCATCCTGGAACTATGACCCAGACCTGTCCATGAGCAATGCAATAGCACCTTGCATGTAGTGCAAACAAAGGGTCTTCTTTAATCTCTTTCTGACTAATTGTCCAATCACCTTACTCTCTCTGGACTGAGAGCTCCTGAAACTGCTGCTGCCACTGTTATAGCCACCTTCTTGGCTTGCTGATGTTGTTGCCATGTGTGCTGTGCTCTGGGCTGGCCCCCACACTAGTTCACAGAACTGTTTTGCTGACTCCTTAGTTGTCCTGAACTGGAAAAAAATCTCACTCTGTCCTTTTGTTGGCTCTGGAACTCCAGAACCCTATTTCAGGTGTTATTGCAAAGTTATTTGGAGGGGAATGTTGGGAGAGTTCATCTGAGTTTCTTGCTCACTATTCTTTGCCACCCTGACTGCCCAAATGTAATCCCTCTTTGTGACCTCCAATTATTTTATTCATATATGTGCTTCCAGTGCTTAGAACATTGCCTGGCAAGTAATATAAAATTAACAAATATTTGTTGATTGATTAATTTCAAGTCCTTCAAAAAATGATTATAACCAGAAATATACAAATAACTTTGTTTTTCATGGTCCCCTGGTCAATTGGTAGATTCTGTCTGTCAGGTGTTCCCTAGAGAGATCAGTTATATTAAATTATGATTTGTATTTGACTGCATTTTTTAAGGTAACACTTGAACTTGTGTCTACCTAAGTTCACAAAGGTTCCCAACAAGACAACCTCCCCAATTATTCAATAATTAAACATTCCTAAGGAAAACATTGCCTTTTCAGTGATAATACAAAATGAGGATATTCCTTGAGGAATGTATGCAGAATGTTGGTGATTAGGCTGTTGTCTTTCTTAATGCTTTCTAAAGGAAGATACTGAATGATGATCACATCCCAAAGGGCACTGAAAATGTGGAATCTTTAAAAAAAATCACATTTATTACTAAAGGCTGCGCTAGATTTGAATTATGCCTAATTTTCATGTGAAAGAAGCTATCTTAGCACATATATCATATTTACATTTTTCTCATGAAATAAGCTGTGGTTTTGTCAATTCTACTTTTTTACTACAACATTAGGGCCTCAGAATTTATTTTCATTTACTAGTGACAAAAGTGAAGTCAGCCATAAAATTGGGTGTGTTCATCACGGTAAAATAAACATGAGAGACAGGAAAATGATATAAGTGTAAGGGAAATATTGTCTCATTTTATTGTTGGAGATTTATAAAGACATATTAAAAACCATTCCTTTGCTATGTAGCCAATATATCAGCATTTGATACTGCAGTTACTCTTGTTTGGTTACAAATTTGCTTTTACTTTTTACAACATTGTCACCATGGTCAGTGTATTGCCACAAATTATAGTATCATAGGATCATAGATTTAGAGGCAGAGTGAACCTTGAAATTCACCTAGTTCAACTTCTAAATTCCTTTATTACAGATGAGGTAATTGAGGTTTTTGCCAAGTTTAAATAGGTAAGAAAGAGTTAGGATTAAAACCTAATTCCTCTGACTCCCTATCCAGGGCTCTTTCTAGTCTGCCAACTGATCACCATGTCAAAAAAGTTTGGTGAATCCTATGAAATTCTCATGTGATGTACTGAACTCACAAGGGAAGGGAAGGAATAAGTATGTGAAATTAGATAAGTATATTAAAACGTGCAAAACCAAATTTTAATTTTCAAAAAACTTAGAAGAGGAGAAATAAGGTCAGAACAAAGCAAATCATTTCCCACACATTGAATAATATCTTTAGTAACCAAAACTAATTGGCCAGAGCAACAAATGAGCTAATAAGTAGCTTAAAGATGGAACAGGAGAAATATAGATAATTGCTTGATGTGCTTTTGAAGTACTGAACAGTATTCCAATCTCAGTGTTCAAAGCAAATGCACAAGCTATTTATTCTTGATGAGTTCATCTGAACACAGAATCAATCAAGCTTCTTTCTCTCCTGGAGTATCCAGTTTGTTAAGGATAAAGGATTGTGGTCCCTTCTGAAAACCTTTAGAACCCAAGTGAGAAGAGCAGAGGAGCTCTAATGATAGCATAATTGCATTTGATTGAGGCAGAAGGTCAAGAATAGAACAGAGAAGCCCTATAATTAATTAAGCAAATATATATCTAATGTTCACATGTACAAGATAGGAACTCAAGCAAAATAATTACACAACTAACATCTAGAAAGTCCACTTTAGTTAGTTTTTAAAAACCTTGGCATCTAATATCTTCTGTTTTTATTTCTCTATTCTTTTTCCAATTTTATTAATAGTTTCTGACCTTGAACAATTCACCCGGTCAAATGAGTTTCCTAATTATTCGTTAGTAATAATACAATTGTTCCAAGGACTGACTGCTGTCAGAAACTGTTATTGGGGTAGAAAACCTGCAGGAGATATCTCTCTTCCCTCTTCCCACTATCCAATCAATTGTCACATCTTTTGGTTTCTACTTTCACAAAGTCTCTTGCACTTGTCTTTCCCACTTCTGGGACCACTACCCTCTTTTAGTCACTTGTCACCTCAAACATGGGCTAATTTAATAACAGCTTTCTAATCACTCTCCCTGCTGAATCTCTCCCCTCTCTAGACCTCTCTCTATACAACTGCTAAAAGAACATGGCTGAGGCAAAAGTATGACCAGGACATTTCTCTACTCAAAAGTCTTCAGTGGCTTCTTATTGCTTCTAGGATAACATTAAAACAACAACAACAACAACAACAACAACAACAACAACAACAACAGCAACAGAATAACAAGAAACCTGAGACTGTCATGTAATACCCTACATAATCTGGCTCAAATATTTTTCAAGCTTTATTTGCCAAAGGAAGCCTGGCTTAGTAGAAAAAGTCAAAGACTTAGAAGCAGGTGAATTGGGTTCACATCCTAATGAAAATGGGGATGTAAGTACATGCATTGTTCAATTCACAGTGTTGTTCTGAAGAAAGCACATTCCAAACTTTAGAGCCTGGATTAAATATGAGCTGTTGTGTTCCAGGATAATGATAAAAATAGTAACAGTAACAATAGTAACAGCATTTATACAGTGCCTATGTATCTGGCACTGTGCTAAGCACTTCAAGTATTATCACATTTGATCCTATACCTGGAAGGTAGGTGCTATTATTATCCCCATTTTACAGTTGAGGAAATGGAGGCAGACAGAAGATAAGTGAGCTTCTCAGGATCCCACAGTTACTAAGTGTTTGAACTCAGGTCTTTCAGACTTCAGGCTCAGTGCTCTGGAACTGTATAATAATGATAATTCTCATTGCTAGAGCCTCTCAAGGCTTATAAAATATTTTCTGTAAGGCAAATAGGATAATAAGAAACTGGCAAGTACCTGGGCTGTCAGTGTAAGAATCTGAGTTTAAGTGTTAGCTTGACTTTCACTAGATTTATGTGCTTGGGCAAATCATTGAAATATTGTTAACCTCAATTTCATCAGATATAAAATGAAGAAAATACCTAATCTTCTCACCACACAGATTTATTATAAACAAAGCACATAGAAAACCTTAAAACATCCCTAATTTTGGTACACCCAAGGAAGGAAATCAAAACATAAATTATAAATGAGTCCAAAGGTATCTTCTCCTTTATTGCAATTACCTTTTTTGTTGTTCTCACATTGTGTAAGAACCTAATCACTATTGTTAACTCAGTACAAATTTTATCTCCCCCTACCCTACACCCACTTTATATCTAGGGAAATGTGTATGGGAGTTGGAATCTTTTACTCCAATAGTTCAAGAGGACAATCTATTAATTCTAAATATTTGCCAGTAATGTCTTCTGAAATCATATCTATCTGAATTTTCTTAAAAATATTTCTTTCTTGGGGATATACTAAAAATTACTGAGTCTTCTTCAATGGAGTCCTTTCCAGAATATGTTTTAGTGCTCATAGAGTACTTATGAGAGAACAAGTGGTATTTGTGTAAGATGCTAAGAACTTATTTTCTTTTGTTGTTCTTGATAATAATAACATTGACAATATTACTTTGTATTTTTCCAACTTCTAGTCTCAAAACCTCTTAAAAATCTTAACTCATTAGTCCTCACAGCATGTCTTTAAGCTGTGCAGATGACAGCTATAATTATTTTATTTTTCAGCTGAAAAATCAGAGGTCCAAAGAAATTGAAACTGTGTGAACATTTAGACTAAGTCTACACAAGGAAAATGTTTGGAAGTATTATTTTATTCTATGCAATTCAATTATATTCTGTCATGTTATATTGATTATATCATATTTTATTATTTATATATAATTTCTCATATCACATCATAGCATATTATATCCTGTCACATAAAATAATAAACTGTCATATCATATATCATATCATATCATATCAATTTCCTCACCCAGTAGTTCCCTATACCTATGTATTAAGAGGTCATTTATAAGCTCTGTTACTATCCCTGTCCTTTTCTCCATGCCTATTCCTATATTAAGTTCAGGGAATTGTGCTAGGCACTGGGAGAGAGATTTAAATACTTAAATGGAGTTGGGGGATCTCATTGATGAGTCTTTCTTATGAAGGGTAGCAGATAAGAGCCTGTTAAATACTTTGGCAATGCCTACGTCCTCAATTGACTCCATTACCTTTGGAATGGTAGATACATACAACTTTTCATGGTCTCTTGCCTCCCCCCACCCCGCCAATTCCCTAAAAAACATACATCATTATGTATGTAATGGTAAGATGAGAAAAACAAAAGGTCACTCAAGTACTAGAAATATTTGGCATCTAGACCAACTTTAAAAAATCAGGAAAAGACATGTTCCTCTGGATTATTCTTGGTTTCCAAATCCATATCATATTAGGAGGAGTATACAGAAAGTGACTCTATCACATTGTTAGAAAGAGATGAACAAATAAGCATCTGTTACATACCAGACACTACAGTAGGTGCTAGAGATACAAAGACAAAGACAAATGTCCCTATTCTCAAGATGCTCATATTCTGTGGAAGGAAACAATATGTAGGCATTTAAGTGAATATAAAATGTAAACAAAATAAATGCAAGATCATTTGGGGAAGGGGCAACACTAGAAGCTGGAGATATTGGGAAGGGGTTAGTTTGGAGGGGGCACTTGATGAGTGAATACAACAGCATTGTGTTCACTAAGGCTCATCTTTAGATTGGTCAGTCTAGGCTTTCCCTGCCACACAGTGGGAAATGGGCATAAAAAGGTTAACTAATAAACAAGTGTGGTAACCAATCATTGGAACTACTCTGCCTAGACTAGTTTCCCCTTCATTTGGTCCCGAAGGGTAAAGAACACTGGTAGCTATAAGCCAAGTAGCTAGCCGTGTAATTTTATACTGGTATCTAATTAAGCTAAAGCAGTACCTATTGCATGGAAGAATTCTGGACTAGTGGATGGTAACCACATTGCCATCATGTTTCTATTTCTTTCTGGTTCCAGATCTCCAAAAACTACCTTTCTTGGGGATTAAGCTCTGCTAATGTTTACAGACATATTCATAGGATGATCAGAGTTCCTTTGGCTACCAAAGCTTTGTGGTAACATACTGGACCTCCAGAGAGGTTCTTTGCATGGAATTAAAGCAACTTGAGACACTCAAGTTAAAAAGACATAGTAAAATCTTTGTAGGATGGATCCTTTCATGCTAACTCAAAAATGCTACTTATTCTTATAGGTAAAACCATTCAAGTTTGTTTCTGCTTCTTTGTAATTTATTTAAGATATCACTTTGCATCTGTTCTTTATCAGGTTTTCAGTTAAGTTCTGCTTTGGCATGGGGTGTGAGGGCTCTGCTTTCCACAAGAAGGTATATACCAGGTTATCCATAACAAGACATTCATTTGCTTGCTGTCATTTGGAGAGTCACTTGTTTGGCAGTCAGAATGTGGGGCAGAAAGAATAAATATCTACTAAACTCAGTCTTAGATCAGTTTCCAATCTTGCAAAGCGGTTAGAGTGAACCACTTAAAGGACTAACAGGGCTTAGATAGTACTTACCTTTTTGGACCCTGCAATTTAATGACTATACCTCAGATTAATTGCTAGGGTATTCTGAACTCTCTCCTCAGGGGATTAGGCTCCCCACTCTCAGCTATATTGGCTTATCATCTCTATGAAAAATACTTGTTTTCAATTCAAAATTTTGACTATTATAGGCTACATTTTCTTTGAAAAGAGGGAAAGTAAAAGAGATACTCAAAAGTATAAACACCAGTTGGGACAGGTAACTTATTTTTATTCAGAGAAAGCCATGATAAATATTAAAGAATCAGAGCACACATTACAGAACAACCAGAAGAGAATTTAGTCACCTGGAAGGCCAATATTCAAGTTTTGTTGGGGCACAAAACATTTTCTACCAGATCAATAATTAACCAATGCTGTGGCATGGTCTGCTTTTAAAAGAAAAAAAATCCTCCTTGGTCTACCCAATTTTCTCTCCTTAGTGCTAACTTCTCTTTTGGCATCAGCCTACTCCTGCCACTGCTTAAGGTACACTATCATTAGTGGTGGTCAAACTGCCCAATGCAATTGTTTTCCCTTGCCATCAGCTGTCTTGCCATTAGGAAATACCATTACTATAGCCCTTCCAGCCTTTTGAGTTCTCACAGAGCTCTGTACCAAAGAAAAGAAGACACGAAAGGAGGCCTCCTCATCTCAGACACAGGATTGCTTATGTACTCATGGCTTACAGCCAGATAGGGAAGAAGGCCACCCCAATCTGATCCTTCAGACAACTCAGAGGATTGCTTCTTCTACATATACTTTCAGTTTTGGTTTGGCAACAAGCTAGAGAACTCTTAGTCAACACCCAGTATAAACCTCTGAATCATCATGGTCAGAATATATCTACATGTACATTAAGAACTGGTCCTCGTAGTTTAATACACCTTCCTTATAACAAATTGTGCTTTAGCATGAATAATTCCCATACATTTTCTACCTCATGTCATCTGGGTTTTAAAATGGCTAACCTGCCTCACAGGAGTTAAGTAGAATTTTTCTTTTCTTTTTTCAAATTTCCTTTTCCTGATATAGTGGAGAATACAACTGGATTTACAGCTAGAGGATATGAGTTTGAATAACATCTCTGCCACTGACTCCTTTTCAGTCTTGATCTTGGGCAATTCATTTTCATTCTCCGGGCCTCACTTTCTTCATCTGTCAAATGATGGGTTAAAATACATGATCTCTAAGGTCCCTTCAGAATATAACTTTGCAATAATCCCAGGATCCTTACAACATTTGATTTTTCTCAGTCTGGTTTTCTACTTCTGTGTTTATACTTTCCTATCTGTGTTCTTTCCTCTCCTTAATCTTATTCTTTCTCATGTAAATATGTTAACATTGGTCTTATTTCTTGACCCTCTGATTAAGCTCCATTTGTTTTTATTAAAACTTAGTTTCATAAGGTTTGTAAAGCTATTTGAAGATAAAAAGCACCAAGTCTCTATTACAATTATTCCCAAAGTGCCATTGTAATGAATGCAGGGTTCCTCCTATTTTCCACCTTCCTTATTCCCCAAGCTCATTGTGCAAGTAAGAAAAACTTTGAAAATTCCTTTCAGGATATGTCTTCAAACTAATTCTTGCTGTCAGAAATAAATATACAAATAATATTATGTTTCAAAGTATACCATACTTAATATCCCTTGGCAAACACTAAGAATTACATTATGTATTTAAGAGAAAGAGAGGTTATTTATAGATTCAAATTGTTTCATTTAATTGTCTCTATTTCAGGGAGATATTTTGGTGCCTAATTTATGGAACAAACTTAAAAGACCATTCTTTAAAGGACATAGCCATAATATTTTTTGGATTTTTGACTTCAGCAGTGTGGGCATTCTGTCCAACAGTGCAGGAGCCAGTTCATTCGCATCTTTTCATCCTATTCATCCTTTATCCATGCCTTGGAATTCCTCCACATTGAGTATAGTCAACATATTGGACATTATTATAAAGATATAATTAGTATCAAAATAGAAATAAAATGCCTAGGCAAAGTTAAATGTCTTCAAATATTTAATTGCAATGTCTTAATCCCATTATACAGAGGAAGGATGCTTCGTCAGACTGAGTGCTGATCTTGGCATCAAGAAGACCTCATTTCAAATCCCCTCTCATACTTACTAGTTATGTAGTCTTTGGAAAGTCACTTAACTTCTCAATTTTTATTGATGCCTTTCACATTGATTTTAAATATATTCCTTCTGCTTCCCCTACCCTTAAGACCTTCCCTTGTAATGAAAAATTTAAAAATTAAGAAGAAACCCACTTGTTCAGCAAAACAACTCAACAATTTGCTAATATATGATAACATGTATAAATGTTCATACCAAGAAGTCCCCATCTCTGAAATTAAGGGAAGAAGTTTTATTGTCTCAACTCTCCTAAGTGGCCAAGTTTGGCCATTATGTAGTAATTTGTTCAGTTCTCCATTTTTCTTTTACTTTTCTATTGTATTTATCCATCTTCAAATGAGGTATATTTAAGTCTTCTATAATAATTGGGTTAATATCTGTTTTTTTCAGTTCACTTAATTTTTTCTTTATGAATTTAAATGCTATGCCATTCTACATATACATTTAGTATTAACATTATTTCACTGCCCATGGTATCTTTAAACATAATGTCCCTAGGATTTAGAAATATTTTAAATCTTTTTTTAGTGGTGGGAGTACCCCATGGGGACAGTCATTTCTTGAGGGCATCCAAGGCATGGTATATATTCATGCCTAGATCGATTTGTTCTGCAGCCTACTACATCTCCCTAAACTGGACACTCCACTCCCTACCTTTCACCTCTGTAACCCTCTCCCCACCATTGCAGCTTCCCTTTATCATTTATCTTCACTTATTAGGATGTAAGCTCCTTGAAATTAGGGATCATGTTTTAAAAAAGATGTATATGGTCAGCACTTAACACGGTGCCTGGAATATAGTAAGGACTTAATAAATGTTTGGAGACAGCTATATGGCACAGGGATAGAGAGCAGAGCCTGAAGTCAGGAAGACTTATCATCCTGATTTCAAATCTAGCTAGATAACTAATTGTGTAACCCTGGGCAAATCACTTAAACCTAGTTTGCCTCAGTTTCCTCATTTGTAAAAATAGCTGGAGAAGGAAATGGCAAAGTATTCTAATATCTTTGCCAAGAAAACCCCAAATGGGGTCATGAAGAGTAAGATAGCTGAAAACAACCAAACAACAATGAATGTTTTAATTTACTGTAATGCCATGTGCAGTAGCTTTCAAGATTCTGATTACACAGTATAGTGAACACTCTATTTGTTTCATAAAGAAACCAAAGCAAAACTTTCACAGAAAATCAAGGTACAGCATTCACAATATTACAACTTATCACAGATCACAATATAATATTCACAACAGCCTATCATTAAAATGGCCACATAGTTTTCACCAAAGTGGTCATGATATTTAGAACAAAGAACAATCATCTCCAAGTACAAAAGTCAAAGTTTTCCACTCATGGGGCAAAGTCTTAAATTAACTCAGTCACTTATTCAAAGTCTTAACAAAGAATAATCATCTCAAAGTACAATAGTCAAGGTCTTCCACTCATGGGGCAATTGATTAACTCAATCAGTCACTTACTCAGCAATCAATTACCAAGTATCATACACAATTCCTCCACCTCTAGGTCACTAGTAAACTACAATTTCATCTTTACTCAGTACCCAGGGAGAGGTCTTTTCATCTTGACTTGGGGCCAGTTCTTAGATTCCCTGGATCCCCTTTCATAGTCCCAGATTCTACCTGAATTCACCAGACTGTCACTTGGGTTCAATGGCAGACAGCTCTCAGTTTCTTATCCAGATCTCTGGGTAGGTCCTGCTCCACACTGAAGTTTACACAGGGTCTGGTTTCACAATTTCTGCTCCAGGGAATTCAAGGCTCAACCGAGCCACAAACAAAGTCTCAGCATCCCAGTCATGATTCCTCAGTCACCTGGGCTCCTTGCTCCTGGCTCCTGGCCAGAAGAAGCTGCACCACTACAAGTTCTCAGGAAATTCTGGCTCAGTGCTCAATTCTCTCTTCTGTATCTGCTCTGCCACCAGATGCTGGTCCCAAGAAATTCTGACTGTGTCTCTCTGGGGCTTTTCTTATATACGCAGGCATTAGCTTCCTGTTTCAGCCAACCCCTTCTGTTACATCAGTAACAGGAGACAGGAGTTCATACCTTCTGTTTCCCCAACAGAGGTTTGATCAGTTACTAAGTGCTAAGTACCTGTTACCTTTGCCAACACAAAGGGATCTTCAAATTCAGATTACATTACTGTTACATCTACTTTCTCTCTCTGTCTCTCTCTGTCTCTCTTTCTCTTTGTCTCTCTCTGTCTCTGTCTCTCTCTCACACACACAAATGTCTATCTACCCATCTATCTATATTTCTATCATCCACTGGTCTGTATGTTTAGACCCATGTCATTGCTTTTATGAACTATAGTAATTTTTCTTTTTTATTTTCTAAGGCCTTTTTTCACCTCAGTTCTTGTTGTTTCTTTCCTCTTCTTTCTTTTCCTCAGAGAAACCGATATTTATCTACTTTCTGAGACTTATCATTCTTTTGAATATTTCATATTCTTTCATGATTATTAATATTTATTAATTTCAGAACCCTTATAAATATAGACATAAATATTTTATAATTTCACACTATTTAAAATAGACTGGATTTTAGCTGACTGCAAACCGTTTTCCTACTTTTAACAAGGAAAACAGAACCTTAGACATTCTGAGAAAGTGACAAACCACATATCATAATTCCTTCAAGTACATTCTCACATCTTTGCTGTATAAGTATAGCTTTTATGAAAGGCTGCAGGTTGAATGTGTAGTTTTACATGCCAAAGTTAAATTAGAGACCTTAATAAGGCATTCTGTCATGTGGGTAGGTGGGATTCCCTGGAAGCAGATCTTGCCCAGCTTGAGTTAATTCTCCTTCCCCTTTTTTTCCTCCTTCTCTTCCATCTTTTGTGGATTAACCTTCAAGGCTTTTCTAATATTCTAGAACTATCTTAGAGTATTGGTCTGAAGATTTCTCAGACAAGAAGGAACTTTCTTCTGGGATTCTTTTACTTTCAGTTGGGATTGGGATAGATTAGGTCACTTGAGCATGTCTTGATAAGAGAAGAATGAGTGAAAGTGCTCACTTTTTAACCTCTTTTGAGAAAAGCCATCATTTACCTGAACTCTTAAGGTTCCCAAGCCATCTTGTACTAGATGAAAGAACATCATCTCAGTATACACTTCCAAGATGCTAGTGGCATGGAATCTTGATTGCATTGGGTAAGATTAACTGTTCTTTATAACTTGTCAATGATAGACATTCCTAGAAAAACAGAAATAAGATGGTCATGGGGATGAATTGAGGTTATGGTCCTATGATGCAGGTATTAGGTTTGTTTGACCTGGAAACAAAATGTTGTTGCCTTTTACTCTGATAATTTATTTTTACTTTAACATTCTTATAAAATATCATATAGTTTCATTTGATCTTCCAACAACTTGAGTTATGTAGTACAAGTATTATTATTATCATCCCTTTTTAGAAATCAGGAAACAGATTCCAAAGAGATTAAGTTACTTGTCCCATTAGGTTGTGAGCCCCTTGAGGACAGGAACTGTCTTTTTTTAAAAAAAAATTCTGAGAACTTAGCACAATGCCTGACAGAGGTGCCTAATACATGTTTATTGACTGTTTATTATTGTCCAGACTCAAACTATGAACAGGACTGGGACCCAAAGGAAAGTTCTTTGATTAGACATTTTTACTGTGTTTTGTAGTTTCCAAATATAGTTTTAAGAATATGGGCACCCTCACTCAACAGCCTGCATATTTAAACTATATAAACTTCAAAGAAGCAAAATAGTACATTGGACTCAGAGACACAGACCTCTATTCAAATCCTGGATCTGACCCTTATTAGCTATATGAACTTGGATGCTTTGCATAGTATGTTTTACCATCAGTCACCTTGTCTATAAAAGAGAGCATAATTGCTTAGAGTCTCTATCTCACAGGGTTGTTGTGAAAAAAATTCTTTATAAACCTCAAGTGCTTTATAAATGTGTTTTTATTTATGCAATGCCTATAATTTTAAGTCAACCTTTTTTTTTTTTTAGTGTGGTCACTTATTCTTTTGCAGTCTCATGAAGCCTATGGCATCCTTCTCAAAATAATGTTTATATGTGCATAAAAATACATAGGATTACAAAGGAAACCAATGATATTGAAATTAAATTACCAAAATACTAAAAAAAGTTCACAGATTCCAAATTAAGCACCCCTGTCACAAAAATATAAAATGAGTACAAAATATAAAATAAGACAAAAAATAAAATGAGTACTCCTCCTTTTGAATCTTTGTTATTTTTTGTTCTTTTTTGACCAAGGTGAAATATACTTTAAAGATTATAGAATCGGGGCGGCTAGATGGCACAGTGAGTAGAGCGTCGGTCCTGGAATCAGAAGGACCTGAGTTCAGATCCGGCCTCAGACACTTAATGCACACACAGACAAAAACCTAGTTGTGTGACCTTGGGCAAGTTACTTAACCCCAATTGCCCTCCAAAACAAAACAAAACAAAACAAAGATTATAGAATCAAAGCTCTTACAGATGGAAAGATGCAAATATTGAATACAGAATTAAGTTCTCTTTATAATTAATAATATAATGTAACATTATTAATAATACTATGTTAATACTTTATTATAATGATATTTCCAAATTATGGATGATGACCCGTAATTGTATATGTTTGTCACCTGATTGTATCTTCAGAAATATGAATTCCAGTTTGACCTGGGTAACTGCTTCCATTTACAGATTCAAAGAGCAATTGAGGTGTGTGACTTCATGGTCTTTGGTGGAAAAAAGTTATTGCGATACTGAATCTGCCTCATTGACTGCTACTGGTAAAAATGCTGATATGTTCTCTAGGATATCCTCAAATTATCCTTAACTCCTCAGCTTAAGAAGTAGAAATTTTCCTGAAGTACCCCTCAACATTTTTTGACTGAGTGAAGGTTTTCCCTGAATTAGTAATGTTTCTGTAGACAAATTCCCATTAAAACATGTGACATACATAGGTGTGCACACCCTGCCCAGGAATTATATATTCCTATGTTGATCCTTATTTTGCTTTATCAGGGGTTAACTAGCCAACCTTAATGAGACTGAAGTCTGTTTCTAGGACTCATTTTCTACAACTATATTGGTATTGAACTGGACTAGGGGTCAGTAGACCTGGATTCTAATCTTAGTTCTGCTTATTTTATGCAAGTTATTGGGTCAACTTTTTTTCCTGGTAAAATGACAAGGCATGAGATCTAAGGTCCTTTCAAACTTTAACATTCTGAGTCTATCATTCTAATTGCCACTAGATAGTGCTAATGGTTTGTATACTAGTTTTAATACTATACAAAGAAGAAATTGGACTAGTCACAGTTTCAACTTTACTGTTATTCCATATTACCTTTAGGTGTAAGTGATACTGACAAAATAATAGACTCTAAGAAAAGTTAAAGGAAACTTCCATATAGTGCATAGGAACCCTGGTCCCCAAGCTTTCAGCTGAGAACCAGGACCTTAGAATTATTCAGAGGGGTAATCAAGTCCATACTGACACCAAGCACTGTCTCTTTGATCATGGAGGCAATCTGTGAATGCTTGTAATGCAAAACAAAAAAACCCAATAAAACAACAAAAAAAGATATCTTGCATATCTTGATGACTATTTTTCAAATACAGTGTGCTGCCATGGCCATTAATAAAATTAAAATTCATTTAAAGGTATTACTGAATTCAGGCTATTTTTGATCAGCATTTATTTTCTCAATTAACAAATACTAATTGTATAACTCCTTTTATGTGAGAGTGCAAGAATAGGTTTTGATATTCAGAAGGGTGCCTTCATACTTAAAAAGGGTGGCAACTACTGCTATAGCAGAAAGAATTAATATTTCCATCATTAATTAGCTAAATGAGCTTGGGTAAATCACTTAAACTCTTGCAGTCTTAGTTGCTTAAGCCATAAAATAAGATATAAGATGCAAAATAAAGATCTCTAAGGTCTTTTCCAGTTCTAAAATTTGTTAGAATTTTAGGGGTGGCTAGGTGGCGCAGTGAATAGAGCACTGGCCCTGGAGTCAGGAGGACCTGAGTTCAAATTTGGCCTCAGAGACTTAACACACACACACATACACACACACACACACACACACACACACACACACACACACAACTAGGCATGTGACCTTGGGTAAGTCACTTAACTCCAATTGCCCTACCTTCCCCTCTCCAAAAAAAAAGCAAAACAAACAAACAAACAAAAAACACCAGAATTTTAAAAGCAAGAATTAAAGAAAAAAATTCCCTTAGGTTTTGTAAGTTTTCCCTGTTTTTCACCATTTCCTCCTATTAATTGCTATTTTTCTTAATCTTTTGCCAAAATTCTACTCTGATGCCTCAGAGTAGTGTGTGACACAGTAGTAGCAGGTCACCCTCAAACCTAAAATGCTGCTGCTGACATTTATTTTTGTTTGAAGACCAAACTCATTAATTAAGTTCAGAGAGGCTCCTCACCAGAAAGTTGACCACCAAGCAATAAATTTTCTTTATGTAGCAATTCATGAAATAGTCTATCTAGCATGGGGCATGATTGATTTGCATAGGTGGAGGGAGTAGGAGCACCAGTGTAAGAACAAATTTATTGACAGTACTTTATGAGACCAAAGTAGCTGAGGGCAATTTAGCACTTTGAGGATTACCAAATACCTCATTTACATTTTCTCTTCCAAGCCTTGAAGAAGCCGACCTGTTATCCCTGTTTATTACTCCCCTTTTTACAGGTAGGAAAAAAGTTGAGAGAAAGTGACTTGGCCATGGTAACAACAATAATGAATTTCAGGGGGTAGGACTGAAACCCAGGCTTTTCTAGGAACTAAATCCAACATTATTTCCACTACAGTGCAGTTCCTGGCACATATTAGGTACTTAGTAAAAATGCTTTTTGCCAGTCAATGTCCCAGGCACTGTGCTAAGCTCTGGAGGCACTAAGTCCTCGGGGCAGTCTAACTGACTCTTTACATCATACTATTGACCATAATCTTAATAAGACATATTTACGTCTCCTTTTTTAATTTTTAATTTTTTTTTTTTTTGCTTTTTGGAGGGCAATTGGGGTTAAGTGACTTTCCTAAGGTCAGACGGCTAATAAATGTTTAAGTGTCTGAGGCCAGATTTGAACTCAGGTCCTCCTGACTCCAGGGCTGGTGCTCTATTCACTGTGCCACCTAACTGCCACCTTTACTATATCTACTTAAAAAGTTATTATATTAAATTTCATTAACAGAAGCAAGGTGTCCAAATCAAGATAGTTAAAACCCCACTCTGTGTATTCTGAAGTGGGCAGACAATATCCAGAACCTGGTGCTGGACTTTAGGAGGGATGCTGATAGACTAGAGGGCATTCAGAAAAGGGGGATCCCCTTTCAAAAATGAGGATGATGAACAGTCTAGAAACCAGATCACATAAGAATCAGTTGAAGTAGTAGTTACTTAAAGGCCTGTCATATGGAAGAGGGATTAAGGTTGTTTTGCTTACTCTCAGAGAGTAGAACCATGTGAAAGTTGTATGGAGGTTGACAACAGATCAATATAATGATAGATTTCTTGACATCTAGAGCAGAGGTTCTTGACCTGGAATCCAGGACAGTAGATAAATTTCAGGGAGTCTAAACATGCATGGGTGATCTCTAACTGTAATTTAGAATGTTCTTCAATTAAGAACTTAAAAATTTTTCTGTGAAGTGGCCAGACACAAAAAGATTAAGAACTCCTGATCTAGAGCTTTTCAACAATGGATAAAGTCACCTTGCAAATAGACAAGCTCACCCTCACTCAGCATATTGGAGCACAGGCTGTGTGACCACATTTCAGTAAGGGTAGTGAAGAGAATGCTGAGCATAGAGTTAGCAGGATTGTAGTTCAATTCTTTTCTCCTACAATTGACTGTCTGTATGATTTTGAGCAAGTAACATCCTCTTTGCACTTTAGTTTCTTTGTCTGAAAAACTAGGTTACCCCACAGGGAAAACATCTGGCAAGGTTTTTTTTTTTTTTTTGTCTTTTTGGAGGGGGGAAGGCAGGACAATTGGTATTAAGTGACTTGCCCAAGTCACATAACTAGTAAGTATTAAGAGTCTGAAGTTGAATTTGAACTCTGGTCCTCCTGCTTCCAGGGCTGGTGCTCTAGTCACTACACCACCTAGCTGCCCCACAGCTGGCAAGTTTTGAAGAGCTAAATGAGGCAGCTAAGTGACAGGATGGGGGTTAGGAAAACCTAAATTCAAATCCAGTCTTAGATACTTACTAGCTGTGGGAATCTGGTCAAGTCGTTTCTATATATCTCAATTTCTTCATCTGAAAAATGGGGATGATAGCATTTTCATCCTAGGATTTGTTGTAAGGATAAAATGAGATGATATTTGTAAAGCACACTCCACATCTTAAAGCTCTATATAAATTATTGCTATTTGTCTGTTAATGTGTGCTATTATTAGAGTGGAATTCCTGCATGGGATTGGAGTTTGAAGTCTTCTAAGACTTCCTTTAACTCAGATTCTGTGATAGTTGCAGATAAATGGGAAGTACAGGCAAATTAGATTTCTAATATATTCAGGTGGACTATCTCAAGACATAAATCAATCTTGATAATGAATTTATACTTTAGGAAGTATTTCAACATTTTCAGCTATAAGCTGCTAACTTTAAAAATGATAACAAGAATGTTATCATAAAGCCATTATTTTAGAGAATTTGGGTTTTTTTCAGGATGAAATTGTTTTTCTCTTTTCCTTTTTTTTGTCAGCTCAATTGTGAAGAAAATTTTGGAAATTTATGGTAAACCATCCTAGTTCACTGACTATAAAATAGACCTATGAGCTGTAAAAAACCAAAAATTCTTGGGTTATCACAGAGTTATTTTGTAATATGGTTCCCCCCTTAAAATGGGATTATAACACCTGTCACCAAATTCTTTTTTATAACTTTTAAAAGATTCAGATTGTTACATTCTATAAATTGGACACATTCCTATTAAAATTTGAGGTAGCTTGAATCAATCATGAAGTATTTATTAAGCATTTACAGGTGCCAGGTACTGTGATAACTGTAGAGGATACACACAAAAATTAAATGGGGGAAACAAATGTAAGTAAATATAGAATATGTGCAAAACGATTTCAGGGAGGGGAAGTCTCTAGTAGCTTGGGGATCAGGAAAGGCCTTATGTAGGAAGCAGCACATGAGTTCATCTTCAAAAAAATGTGGGGAATATAAGAGGGAAGGGCAGGGAGGGAATGGATTTTAGAAATAGAATGTAGCCTGTGCAAAGGCTGGTGACAATTGGTGGATTGTTCATAGAATCATAGATATGTGGCTGGCAGGGATCTAATAGATCATTTAGTCTGATTTCCTTTCATTTTATGGATACATAAACTGAACCCCAGAAAGGCTGAGTTCTTTGTCTTAGACAGCAAATGATGAAGAGCAAGTCAACCAGTTTGATTGGATTGTAGAGTATGTGAAAGGAAAACAAGGAATAATAGATTTGCAAACATGGGCAAGGACCAGCTTGTAATGATTGCTGGAGTTGGAGTCAGAAGGACATAGTTTTGAATCCTTCATCTGACATTTAACCACTATGGGCAAATCACTTAACCTCTATGAGCCTTGTTTTCCTCATCTGTAAAATGGGGATAAAAATACTTAGAGAACTTACATTAGATAGTACAGGTATGTAAAGCATTTTTTAAGCACTGGAAAATATAGGGTTAGCAATCAGGATAACATTAAGAGTTCTCATTCTTTTCAGCCCTTAGCATAGCACCATGGTTGTAGGTGATCTTCAGTAAATGTTTGTTGAATGGTATGATGTTGAATTCAGTTTTCAGGACTTTCATTTTTTAATGATTTCCCACACCAATGGAGAAGCACAGAATAATTGTGTCTATGTGATGCCAAACATCCAACTGAAAAGTAAAAACCAACTGGCTGTTTTGTTTATTCAAAGTCAAACAACTGGCTTAATAATTGTTTTCACTCAATTATTTTCACTGCTTGAGTTTTAAAAAATTTTTTATTGTATAGATATAACTTAAAAGTAGCATTTAAAATTGTCTCATTCTCAGTCTAAATCACTTGGGTGCAAACTCTTGTATTAAAGTGTACTTAATGCATACCAATTATCTTATAATGCAATTTTTAAGCCAAAGGATAATTATAGTATCTGATAATGAAATTTTCTTGGTGATTTGAAAGCATGATTTGTTTTCTGTTATCATTTAGGCAGAACATGGTGCCAATAGGGCTGTTGCTATAGCTTTGTTCTCCATGTGGGACAATTGTTTTTCCCAATTTGAAGATCTATTCCACAGTAGCGATTGTACCCTGGATTCTGCTAGCCATTCAGTAAATTTCTCAGAGCTAAGCCCTCTGGATGATGCATCAGTAGCATTATCTTCACTTACAACATACAGAAAGGTTGATTATTATGAATTGAAACTTCTAATACAAATAATATAATTTATTCTTTACTGTCTAAAAACAAAACACATTCTACATTTTGGGCCGTAAGACTACTTGTGTGAATGTAAGTATAATTTACCTTGGATCAAATTGTGACCAATATTCTCTAATGTTGCTTATTTCAGTGTAGTAAATGTACAGTCCAAAATGGCTTTCTAGTCTACTGATTTTTCATTACATTGAACATTTAGTTTCAGTTTCTATTTTTCTTTCAATGGGTTTATAGATTGTATCAAGTTTGCTTATTCTTTTACCTGAGAATATTTGTGAAAATCAGATAAGTCTTCTGAGTTCATAAAACAATAAATAGGTAGAGGAACAAGCATAGCTCTCACAGATTGAAGAAGGCAATTAATCAGTTCTTAATCTCTATTCTCAATCACTTATGTTTTTTTTTCTCCTTTTAGTTCTTTTGGATTCAGAAAAACATTGCAGCAAAATATTCTCCTATGGGTAGTGTGCTATATTAATAATTGGTAAGCATGATTCAAAACATTTTTGCTGGTACAAATTTGCTTGCTGTTTTAGGCAATATAAATGTCTCAAAGTACAATAAAGAATTACGAAGTCTGTTTTTTAATCCACTTCACCATATACAAAATAGTCATGATCTGTTCTTTATTACTGCCCATTTCAATGGAGGATTATCAGATTAGTGAGGAGCTATCATGAGCAGGAGAGATGCTGGCTGATCCAGATGATTAAATAAATCATAACAGTACACATCTCATAATGCCCATTGCTTCTCTGGTCTTTTTAAACCCCAGATTTCGTTCTCAGTTATATTTTCCTCTTGATAAAAATTGAAGGATTTAAACAATTGGATGAAAAGTATATGCTTATGATTTATATATATATATATATTATATCTCAGGTTCTTAATATGGTATTTTAGAGTTGAAAGGTCATCTAGTTAGTTAGCTACAGTAGATATTATAAAAGCTATTATCTAGTCAAGTAATCAAAATGCTTATGAGTGTATTTTGTGCTAAGCACTATGTTATGCATTGGAGATTACAAGTACAAAAAAAAAGATTCTAAATTTTATATCTGAGGAAATTGAGGTCCAGAAATGTTACATATGAGGTAGCAGAATGTTGTTGATAGGGCACTGGACCTGGAGTCAGTAAGAAGTGAGTTCAAATTTCATTTTAGATACCTGCCAGCTATTTGATCCTGGGAAAATTATTTAATTACTCTGGGCCTCAGTTTCCTCATCTATAAAATTAGTAGGTTGAATTTGGTGGCCTTTAAGGTCCCTTCCAGCTAGAAATCTGTGATGCAATGGTTTGTCCATGATCATACAGTGATGATCCAATTGAGCAATTTAGCTCTCTCGATTCCTCTTATTCTTAGTTTCTATGAAAAGATGCTATTCTACATATGTCACAGAGTTGTTATGAGGCTCAAATGGTCTGTACTATGCATACAGAACTTTGTAATATTTCAAGAGTTACAGAAATGTCAGTTGTGACAATGACAATGATGACGGTGATAATTATAAAATAAGTTTCCTCAGCTATGTTAAGAAAAATTCTTAGAAGTTTATTCTTATTTTAATTAGTTAACTTGACAAGTGCCCCCTGTATATGAAAGGTTGCCAATTAAAAAAAGTGTTATTGATGACTTTTGCTTTTGCTTATTTTTGTTTTCTTAATTTTTCAAAGAGCAAAAAAAACCCTATTTTCCTCTCTCTTCCCCTCACCCTTATTTATGAAATTAAAAAAATTCTTTGTATAGCCAAAACATATTACAGCATTGGCCACGTACAAAAATTAAATGTCTTAGTGTACAACCTGGGCCTGTCACTTTTCTTTCAGGAGGTAGGTAGCATGTTTTATCATGAGTCTTTTGGAATTGTTATTGGCTATTGTATTGATCAGAGTTCTTAAGCCTTTCAAAGTTGTTTTAACTTATGATGTTGTCATTATTGTATGAATTATTCTACTAGTTCTGCTCACTTCACTCTGTACGAGTTCATGTAAGTCTTCCCAGGTTTCTCCGAAACTGTCCCTTTATCTTTCTTTCTTCAAAGTAGCATATACCATTAATTTGTTCAGTCATTCCTCAACTGATGGGGACCCCCTTTGTTTTCAGTTCTTTGCCACCAAAAAAAAGTAGTTATAAATATTTCTATACATGTAGGTCCTTTTCCTCTTTAATCACTTGGTATAGTTTTAGTAGTGGTATCAATGGGTCAAATGGTATGAGTTTACTAATGTTTGGGATATTATTCCAAATTGCTCCATAATGGTTGGATGCTTTCACAGATTCATCATTAATGCACTAGTATACCTATTTTCCCACAGCCCTCTCAAGTATGTCAGTTTTTTTGTCAACTTTGCCAATCTGATCAGTTTGAGGTAGTACCTGATCATTGCTTTAAATTGCATTTCGCCAATTATTAATGATTTTTCATTCAACTGTTAGGCTATTGATTGTTTAGACTTCTTGAAGAGTAGCCAAGTTAAAGATTGAAGAGTTGCATTTCAAGAAAAAGAATTAGGCGTTCAACTCTTACCTTAGCAATTCATTGCCTTTATGACCTTGTGAGCTTTATGGTCCTTATTTTCCTTATCTTTAAAAAAGAGGGAATTGGATTAGTTAATCTCTTAGTTTCTTTTCATTCCTAATTCTGTTGTCCAGACTGGTATATAGTTTCCTTCCTTCTTTCCTTCCTTCCTTCCTTCCTTCCTTCCTTCCTTCCTTCCTTCCTTCCTTCCTTCCTTCCTCCCTCCCTTCCTTCCTTCCTCATTCTCTTCCCTATTGCCTTATTTCCTTAATGAAGCCCAAACCAGAATAGATCACTAGGCCCAGCTAATGAAACACTTCACTAGGTCATTGAATAGTTGAGCAGGCAACATTACAACATTGCAAGAGAGGATAAATAGTTCAAAGAAGCATAAAAGGAAAGGATAGTAGCCTTTCAAGGAATATATCTCTATACTTCCACAAAATATCATACTCTTCATGTGGACCTTTGCAAGTCTACAGAAGCTGCTGTGTAATTACTTACATACCTTTGATAATAGTTATTAATTTATAGTATCAAGAAAGCTTTCTGAAACACTTTGCCACATTATATATTATCATTTTCCATATCCTTGGTTATATTCATGAATATGTGTGACATAATTCAGTACAATCTACTATAAAAACTGCTTCACTTCACTATTGCTGGGAAATTCATTGGTCATACTTTCTGAGAGCTGCCTTGGGCACTGGTAAAAGATGAAGTCAGAAATGATGCTGCTTTGGCAACTTGTGATTAAAAAGTCCTTAAAGTTCACACCCAGAAAATAATTCTGGAAACTTCTGCCCTATTCTACCTGCCACAATATCAAAAAGGAACTGAAACTATTGTACCTCTCCCTTCTTTTTTTTTTTTGAGACTTATTTTTCCCTTCAAAGATTCCTCTGTTATTCATTTTAAATCTAATTTCCCATGTATAAAAATATCATTTAGGGGTGCTCTGCATGATTTTTCCTAGCTCTAAATCTCTCTCTAGATTTGGGTCTTCTAGTCTTCCTTAGGTTTTTCATTGACCACATGAAATCTTGCTTAATTTCTTAGAACCAAGCTCAAGTCTACTGATGCTATAGAATGCATTAAAATACAGTTTTAATAGCATACTCAGCATTTCTCTTGCATCTGTCATATAATATATATTGTCAGCTGTTTCATTTTATCATATTCTGACTTAAAGCTACCCTGGGATTCTGACATCACATGGTCAATGATAAGTAAGGGTGATCTAGGAGAATGTTGGCTAGTGTGTTTTTTGGCAGTGCAGACTTATTTTGAATAATAACCAGAAAAGGTGAATTGATCTGAAATGTTTCCAAGGCAATTGTTACAACTTCAAAATCCCAGCCTACCAGAAGATGTCAGTATTGTTTGTGGAATGTGTAAAAGAAAGCCAATGTCAATAACCTCCATATGGGTTCATTGTGTCTCTGGTAATCTTGCTAAATTTTCTCAGGAGTTCTGTGAAAGAAAACACTTGGGTGAAACCTTGTTTTGGGACTGACAAGCACTGGAAAATCACTTCAGGCATTGGACTGGCATGCCAATCACACCTTACCTCTTTTTACTTCTGGAAAATAACAAATAAAAATGCCAAGAAACTGAGAGAAAATAGACCTAGATGGATGATTTTGTGGGACCCTAACAGGATGCTAATAATTGGTAATTAGAGCTGTTTTATCTGTAGCAATATATTGTATCACTGATAAATTTCAATAGATATAGGTTGCAAAGAAAAAGACTAAAGTAATATAGCTTATGATTATAGTTATAATGCAATGCCTTAACATTTGAAAAATTAGGTATATAGATACATGCACATATGGTATCATTTAAGTTTCATAACAACTCTGTTGTTGGTATTACAGGTGTAATCGCCATTTTAGTTTCTCAATTAAGGAAACTGAGATTGAGATAGTCTAGTTGATTTACCTCTGCTAGTAAATGTAGAAGGCAGAAATTCAATCAGTTCATTTAGATACTATGTCCAACACTCTATCTACCATACCTCTCTATTTCTCCAAAGGCTATTTCTTCAAACGTGGGCGGTAAAAGTTAGATCTGAAACAATAAAAATTTCCAAAAATCTGTATTTTGATTTTAAATGCACAAATATTAAATATTATATAGTTTTATAATTTGAACTATTAAATTGGGAAGCTTTATAATTAAAATGAATATTATTCACTATACATTTAAGGCACAGAGGGAGATCAGATTTATTTCTCTTTGGAAATGCTCTTGTCCCTGGGGCTAAAATTCTACTCTGAAACCCCATCAGCTTTGAGCCTCCTTTCTTAGAGAGGTTATACTCAAGAAGTCATAACTGCTGATAGAACCTGGTTAAGAGACTAGGTTACATGGGTACTAATCAAGATGGGATCAGACAGGCAAGGTAGATCCTTTGAAGCACAGTAGAGTTGGTACTGGGACAGTGTTACTATGAGTGTATTGCTCTGTAATGGCAAGCAAAGAAGTGAGTCAGAAGAGTGAGGATGTTGACAGGTATAAAAATAAATGAAAAATTTAAGATGGAGTCAATTAGGTTGTGTGTGTATGTGTGTGTGGGGGCAAGAGAGAATGAGGGAGAGAGAGATAGGGAGAGAGAGAGAGAAAGAGAGAGAGAGAGAGAGAGAGAGAGAGAGAGAGAGAGAGAGAGAGAGAGAGAGAGAGAGAGAGAGAGAGAGAGAAACTGCTTAATTTATATGTTTGGAGAAAATGTTTCCAAATGGAAAAAAAAATGTCTTTTTCCCACTCATTCAGTGAACATACTAACTATTTAATCATGGATAAGTCACTTAAACTCTCAGTGACCTCAGTCAACCTTTTACAATAAAAACATGAAACAGTTTTTGTTAACTGATTTTTTGAATTGTAGATAAGATTAAGATTTTTATTTCTTTTCTCTTTAATTTTAAATATTTATTACTGCTTGAGAAATATTTTAGACTCTCTAGTAGACATTTTTCTTTCAAGAGCATGATGGTTGCTGGTGTTAAAACATGAGAGTGAGATGTTATTCATCAGTAAAATTTTCACTTTAAACTGTTTTTCTAGTAGTAGTGATAGAATTGTGTTACCTCAAGCATACAGTGACTTCTCATGACCCAAAGTATTTATTTACAGGAGGGACAAATGGGGTCGAGGGAGCAAAATGTAGTCATAATATAATTAGACCAGCGAGGAAGGTGGTGCAGAGCAACCATAAAATTGGGAAGGAAGTAAAGGTGACCAGTTGTGCTTGGAGAGTGTCCTGCCTCATTTATACTTAGTTTTGTGAGTCTGGGAAGAAAAAAAATTGGGCATACAGTCTGTCTATGCTCCCCTGAAATTTCTCTTAATTCTGTGGATGTATCCCTAGATTGACCACTCCTTCAAAGGCTCTTTTTAGCTCTGTCTTTATTCAGGTTTGATCCACTAAAAGTAGGTGTCATACAGGGATCAGTACTAGAATGTCCTTTCCCTCTATGCTTTTGCTTAGTGTTCTCATCAGCTACCATGAATTCAATCATCTCTATGCTGATGACTGTCAGATCTACTTATTCAGTCTTAACTTCTCCAGACCTCCAGGTTTGCATTCCCAAATGCCTATTAGACATTTTGAACTGGGTATTCTGCTGACATCTTAAGCTTAACTTATCCAAAACTGAATAATTCCCTCTCAAACCCTTCCACATTCCAAATTTTTGTTTTGTTGTTAAGGACCCCATTATGCTTCCATTTCAACCTAGATAGCATTCTCAACATCTCACTCTCTCTCACCACTATATCCAAGATTTTGCTAAGTCATGTCAATTTTACCTCATGTCCCCATATTTCCTCTGACACTGCTCCCACCTTGATGCAGGCCCTCATCCCCTCATGACTGAACTACTGCAGTAGCCTGCTGTTTGATTTTCATGCCTCAAACCTTTCCCTCCACATACTCCACTGTCAAATCAATTGTCCTAAAGTACAGATCTGACCACCCTATCCCACTATTCCATGAATGACAGTGGCTCCCTATCACCTTCTGGATGAAATATGATAATTTTTGGCAGTCAAAGCACTTCATAACTTTGCCCTCTCCTACTTGTCCAGTCTTCTTAAACCTTACACACTCCCATGTAGTCTGTGATACAGTGACACCAATCTCTCATCTCCTAACATAAGACACCTATCTCCCAATTTGATCTCAGTGCAGTTTTTCTGGCTGTCTCCCATTTATGGAAGTCTCCCTTCTCACTTCCATCTCCTGGTTTACCTGGCATCTTAACATTTCAGCTAAAATCCTACATTCTACACACAGTGTTTACCATCTCCTGGTTTACCTGGTTTACCTGGCATCTTAACATTTCAGTTAAAATCCTACATTCTACACACAGTGTTTCCTGATCCCCCTTGATGCTAGTGCCTTCCCTCTGTTCGTTATTACAAATCACTAATTTATTTGTATATCTTGTTTCCATATTGTCTGCTTCTTTAAGCTGTGAATTCACTGAAAGGAAGGATTGTCTTTTGCTTCCACTTTTATCCTCATTGCCTGGCAAGAAATTGGTGCTTAATAAGTGCTTGTTTACTAACTGCTGGATAACTGATCATGGCTAGTGAAATAGGAAGTGACTTCTGATGTTTGTGCTTTCAGGATAAGCAGAAATTATGCAGCTGATCAGTTTCTTCATTGATCATTTGTTCTTGGAAAAGTCCAGTGGGGAGTAGTATACAACAAGAACAGAACCAAACTAACTGACCTGCATGGGGATAAAACATATGACCATGACATCACTATTGTAACAAGTAATAAAAGATGTAATGAAGAAAAAGAAAAGTCTTCCTTTCTGATACATATATCCATAACACTTTTCTTTTTATTATTCTCAGAAGAGAAGACAAACATTTTAAGGCAAATATTAGTGCAGTAATACTGTACATAACCTATTGACTCAACCAAAGAATCTTTGAACCTATCTAATTGGGGTTTTAGAAACAATGAATTATTCATTATGCCAATGCTGGATAGATGAACCATTTTAACAGTAATGGATTTTGCACTGACACATCAAATAAAATTTGTTCATTGGAGATGAAGCCACTAGTCCACAGGGCCCATCTCCTGTCTTCAGTAATGGATGATGTTTTAGAGCATCGGAAAAAAGGCTACCACAACAGATGTTCTCATTCTCATCCTCAGAATATTCCATAGGTAGGAAACAACCTAAATCAATGAATCAATCAATCAGGAATTACTTATAAAGTAATAATAGTGGATGATAATAGCTAGAGAGGCACCGAGTGGTAAAGGGTAGAGATCTGGCCTTGAAGTCAGGACAACCAGGGTTCAAGGTTGTCTCTGACATTTACTGGTTTTATGGGAGATAGTGTGGTACATTAAACAGAGTGATAACACTGGTATCTGAGCACCAGGGTTTATATTCTGCCTCTCACACCTGTCTGATTTTGACCAAGTCATAATATCTTGGCCTCAGTTTTCTCATCTGTAAAATGAGGGGATTGAACTAGCTAACCTCTGAGTTCTTTTCCAGCTCTACATCTATGATCCTATAACTATAGACAAGGCACTTAACCTAGTGTTCTCAGGTAATTCTGTAAGACTATGGTTCATAGAGAAAGTGGTTTTTTTTGTTGTTGTTACATTGATAGACTTTTCCTATGCAGATAAATTCATAGGCATAGATCAAAATGATAACTAAAGCCTCAACAACAGTGAACATGATAGGGCTTTCCAATTTACAAAGAGCTTGATATTATTTTACCTATTCAGCATATGTTTTCAGCACTGTGCTCAGGAGGAAAAGACTAATATAGAAGATAATCTTTATGTTCAAAAGACTTAGAGCATAATTAGTAACCAGGTTATTTGGTGCAGTGAACAGAGCACTGGGCCTGGAGTCAAGAAGACTGGAATTCAAATCCAGCATCAGACTCTAACTGTGTGACCCTAGACAAGTCACTTAGTTTCTTCATTTGCCTCAGTTTCCTCATCTTTAAAGTGACCTGGAGAAGGAAATGGTAAACCATTTCAGTATCTTTGCCAAGAAAATCCCAAATGGAGTCACCAAGAGTCAGACATGACTGAAATGACTGAACAATAACAAAGAGAGATGAGGCATATACATATGTAAAGATAACAAAAAAGCAAGACAGTATATACTAAGTGAACAATAAGAAAAGGCCAGCAAGGTATCGTGGCTAGATTTATGGTTCTGAGTTAGGAAGACCTGGATTAGAATCCTGACTCTGATATACTGGATCATTGAAGTAGAGTTAGCAGAGATCTCAAAAGCCATCTAGACCAACCTCATCATTTTACACATGAGGAACTGGGGATCAGTGAGTTTAATTGGTTTGTCCAAGGTCACACAGATACTAAACATCAGAGGTAGAATCTGAATCTAGATCTTTTGACTTGAATCAATATCTTTTCACTAAACCAAACTGTTTCTCCATTTGTTGGCCATGTAAATGTGGATGTCACTTAACCCCTTCTCAACCTCAGCTTTTTCATCTGTAAAATAGGTTTTTATTCTTGTCATAGTTAATTCATAGAGTTGTTTTGAAAGTGAAATGACATAATGCATGTCAAACCCTTTGTAAACTTTAAAGTGTTATGTAAATGCCATTTCTTATTAAGTGACAGCTAAGAGGCAAAAATCAAAGAGCTGTACAATTCAGAGGGAGAAAGGCAATCATTATGGGATGGGGGGCATCAGTGACAGGGAAGGTATCATAGAGGAGGTAGGACTTCAGTTTGACCTTGAAGTATAGGTCCTATTTAAATAGGGCAGAATTTCCAAGGCCCCCAACACATTGAAGTTGAGAATTTTCCCCTATAGGATCAAAAGAGATCAAAGTACAGTGATATTTAATATTTAAATAGAATACAACCTTAATTTATTGGACCTGTCTGTATTGTCCTTCACATTAGAAGATAACTAAAATGACATCATGATGTCAGGGTTAACATACAGTGTGTCTGATTGTGGCTGATCAGACCCATAAAACCTTGGAAGGTTCTCTAACAAATCAGACACAAATAGTCCATATGAATATTTGCAATAGAAATGTCTCTAAATTTGTGCATCTCATGTTTCTTTTGAGCTACTATAATTCTGCTTTACTTATGCAACACAACATTTTCTGTGATGTGGGGACACAGTTCTAGATGGTTCTATGCCAATGTCTTCCACGTTTTACAATTGATGCAAAAAATCTGCAGAGACACATTGAGAGTGTCCTTGTGTTACTTCTGACCTCCATGTGAGCACTTACCTTTTATGAGTTCTCTGTAAAATAGTTTTTTAGGTAAATATGTGTTTGGCATTCAAACAAGCTGGTCAGACCATTGGAACTCTCTGGAGTAGAGTAGTAGTGGAATGTTTGGCAGTTCAGCCTGAGAAAGGACCTAGTCTTGGGTACTTTATCTTTCCAGGTGATCTTCAGAATCTTTCTCAGCCAATTAAAATGGAAGTGATTTTGTTTCCTGCTATGGAACTGGCTTACTGTCCAGGTTTCACAGGCATACAACAATGAGTTCAGCATAATGGTTCCACAGACCTTCAGTTTGATATGCACTCTAATCCTTCTCTCCCATATTTTCTTTTGAAGCCTCCCAAATGCTTAACTAGCTCTGGCAATGCATGCATACACCTCATTCTTTTTTTTTTTTAATTAAACAAACGCTTTATTCACTTCTGGTTTATATCATTCATTTCCACCAGATTATGAAATACATTTCCCCCCATTTTTCCCCTACCCACCACCCCAGAATAGCAGTCCCACTAGATATCCCCTCATCCAGTCTGCTCTCTCCCATATCTTCTCCCATATCCCCTTCGACTTTGCCATTAGGGCAAGGTGAATCTCTGAGCCCCAATGCCTGGACATCTTATGAAACATTTAGTTTTAGAACTTCGATTTTCAGATCCATTCCCTTCCTCCCTTGTCACCCACTCCCTCTGAGAAGATAAGCAATTCAGTATGTGTTATACATGTATAGCTATGCAAAACATTACCATAGTAGATATGTTGTAAAAGACTGCTTATATTTCCCTCCCACCCATCTCACCTCCCACCTGGTCCATTCCCTACTTTGATCCTGTCCCTCTTTGATAGGGGGTACTTCCAACCTCCCCTCCTCCCAGAATGCCCTCCCCTCCATCATCCCCCCTCTCATCCCCCTTTCCCCTACTCAGGAGAGTGAGTGAGGGTAAGATATTCCATTTAGTATGTATGTGATTCTCTCCTTGAGCCAACTTCAATGAGAATATGATTTTGCCTTTTTGCCTTCCTATTCTTCCCCTCCCCTGCAACTACTTCCCCTTGCCTCTTCTACATGAGATAGTTTACCCTACTCTGTCTCTCTCCATCTCCTCTTGCCACTTTCCTCTCTCACCTCTTGACTTCACCCCTTAAGAATCATCCCTTCCTTGGGGTGGCTAGGTGGCACAGCGAGCAGAGCACTGGCCCCAGAGCCAGAAAGACCCGAGCTTGGATCTGGCCCCAGACACCCAACACACAAACAAAAACCCAGCCATGTGACCCTGGGGAAGTCACCCAACCCCAATTGCCCTCCAGAAAAAAGGAATCATCCCTTCCCATTAAATTCCACCTGTGCCCTCTACCCATGTATACCTGTGAACACATGCCATGTACCCTTCTTCAATTATTTTCATAATGAGAAAGGTTTCATCAAACACAGTTATTGTTTTTCCATGTAGGAATGTAAATAGCCCAACTTTGATAAGTTCCTTTTGATTTCTTTTCCTTGATTACCTTCTCAAGCATCTCTTGCTTCTTGTGTCTGGATGTCAGATTTTCTATTCAACTCTGGTTTTTTCCTCAAGAATGCTTGAAAGTCCTCTATTCCACTGAATAACCATATTTTCCCCGGAAACAAGATACTTAGTTTTGCTGGGTAGGTGACCCTTGGCTTCAATCCCAGCTCTTTTGCCCTCTGGAATATCATATTCCATGCTCTTCGATCCCTCAGTGTAGAAGCTGCCAGGTCCTGGGCTATGCTGAGTGTGTTTCCACAATATTGAAATTATTTCTTCCTGGCTTCTTGGAGTATTTTCTCCTTGATCTGGGAGTTATGGAGCCTGGCCATAATATTCCTAGGAGTTTTCTTTTTGGGATCTTTTTCAGGAGGCGATCGCTGGATTCTTTCAACCTCTATTTCCCCCACTGGGTCTAAAACATCAGGGCAATTTTCCTTGAGAATTTCTTTAAGGATGATTTCTAGGTTCTTTCTTTGATCATGGCTTTCAGGTAGTCCAATAATTTTCAAATGATCTCTCCTGGATCTATTTTCCAGGTCAGTGGTTTTTCCCATAAGATATTTCACATTGCCTTCTATTCTTTCATTTGTTTGGATCTGTTTAACAGCATCTTGATTTCTCATAAAGTCACTAGCTTCCATTTGCTCCAGTCTAACTCTGAAGGAATGAGTCTCCTCAGTGAGCTTTTGAGATTCTTTTTCCATCTGGCAAATTTGACTTTTTAAGGCATTCTTCTCCTCATTGCCTTTCTGAGCCTCTTTTGCCATTTGAGTTAGTCTATTTTTTAAGGTGTTATTTTCCTCAGTCAGGCTGTTGACTGTCATTTCATACTTTTCTTGCATCTTTTTCATTTCTCTTCCCAAATTTTCCCCCACTTCTCTTATCTGCTTCTTAAGGTCCTCTATGGCCTGTAGCCAGCTTGTATTTTCATTTGGGGCTTTTGGTGCAGGAGTTCTGACCTCACAGTCCTCCTCCATGCTTTGAGCCTCTTTGCCCCTAAAATAGGAGTCCAATGTTGAACTTTTCTGTTTATTTTGTTTCATTTGCCTAGGCATGTTGCCACTTAATTACTTAATTTTTGGGGCTTGTTGCCACAGTAGGACTCTGCCACCAGACAGGGGAGCTTCCGCCCAAATGTGGGGTCTTCACAACTTCTGCCAGTTGGGTGGCCTCTGTAAAGCTTCCACCTACTCTGGCAAATTGGATACCCACCCCAAACTTCCCCCCCAGACCACAATCCAGATCCAGGCAGTTTAAAGCAAAAGCGATTAACCCCCATACTGATTGCTGGATCTCCCTACAGTATGCAGACCAGGAGCTAGAGCCACTACTGATGCTGCAAAATGGCTTCTGTGCTGCTGTTTCTTCAGCAGTTTTTTGCCCCCAGGGGAGGAAGCCACACATTCCCCAAATACTGGTCCCAAAGTCCATAGGGCACTAACCTCTCACTTTGTCCTAGGCATATCTGTGCTGATAATTCTGGAATCGCCACAATTGCTGGTGTTCTGGGGTCCCTCCAGCCGGCTGAAGGCCCGGCTGCCCTGGGGCTAAAATTGCGGACCTGGGTTCGCTATGCGTGCTGCGCTGTTGGTTCCCAGTGCGCTGTGCTGCCTGCTCTCAGAGCACTGTGCTGCCTGCTCTCAGAGCGCTGCGCTGGCGGCTCCCTGAAGGGCTGCTGGGCTGTCCTCAGCAGGAGGCTAGCTTCTCTGTGCTGTTCTGTGGGTGCTGTGGCTCCAGAAGTTGTTCGGAGTCCCCTTTCACATTGTTTGAAATTTGTGTGGGGCAGAGCACATTGGAAATGCTGTTTCTACTCCCTACACCTCATTCTTTATGTATACATCCCTGGGAAGTATACTGCCAAGGTAAGGTGAACTTGTCTATGGCACTCAAAATTTCTCCATTTGTCCTACTCTGACCAATGGTGTCATATGTGGATGGTGTGGTACTAGTTGGTAGAGAACTTCTGTTTTTTTGGTGCTGTCAGACCAAAATTAGCATAAGTGGCAGGGAAATGATCCATACTCTGTTTCATCTCAGCCTCAGGGGCTGTACTGAATGTGCAATTATCTGTGAACAAAAAGTCATGCACCAACTTCCCCTCCACTTCAGTCTTAGCTTGTTGCCTTTTTAAGTTAAATAATGTATTGTCAATAATACATTAGCTGACTTTGATGATATTTTTTATTCTCATTGAAGGTGTCTGATAACATTGCTGAAAGCTACATGTTAAATGCTGTGTTACATGTGGGGACATTATCTACCTTTTTGCTAAAAAGTATGCAATGTTCCCTTATAGTTTACATTCATATGCCATCATTTATTTAGTCATTCTCCAATTGGTGGGTACTTCAATTGGTTTTAAGTTCTTTGACCACACAGAAGGAGATACAATAAATATTTTTGTACATATAGGATGTTTTCCTCCTTCATTTTTTACTTTGGAGTATAGCCCTAATAATGGTATTTCTGAGTCCAAGTTTATACACAGTCTAGCAACTTACTCATAATAGTTTCAAATTGCTTTCAAGAATATAGGCCTATTTCTTTTTTTGGTATCAGGTTTCCCATTGAACATTGAAGTCTTTTATGTGTATTTTCATCTGTGTCATTTTAGGAACATATTTAGTTTACAATCTCCTAGACTTTTTTTTTTCTTTTTGGAGGGGCAATTGAGATTAAGTGATTTGTCCAAGGTCACATGGCTAGTTTTTTGTGTTAAGTATCTGAGGTCAGATTTGAAGTCAGGTCCTCCTGACTCCAGGTCTGGTGCTCTATTCACTGCACCACCTAGCCGCCCCCGATCTCCTAGAATCTTAATGGTTTAATGTTCAGTAAGTTTAATAGTCTTTCTTTTGTATTCAATACTCTGCTAAGCTTGTGATTTCCTGAGTGTGGAGGTCTTAGGACCTAGGGTATAGAAACATTTTGAATTTTAAGGAAAAAAAGTAATTTCTATAAATATAAGATTTTGCTGGAATAAATATTACAATATAATTTTATTTTTGGTGTGGGAGGGTTCAAACCTGTGATTTCATCAATGTAAGGAATTCCAGGTGTGAAAAATCCATCTACCAATGCATTTAAGCAGTTCATCTGCAAAAATGGGCTAGGAGTTACTAGGCACATAAACATGGAGATGGTGGGAATCTCAAAGGCCATCAAGTCCTACCCCCTCATCTTGTAGATGAGGAACACAAGGCATAGAGAGAGTAACTTACTCGACCAAAATTCTAGATGTAGTTGATTCAAAATCCAGAATTTGAACTTAGGTCTTTTAAATTCAAACTTAGTACCCTCTTCACTGTTTCCAGAAAATCTGAGTTCTGTTTTCATGTTTAACATTGATAGGCACTATTGTGATTAGAAAACTTCTGTGTGCCTTATTTTCTCTATCTTCAAAAAGCCACCCTTCTTTTTCATGGCCAAATTGTTTTTTTTAAAGCAAAATGATCATATTAATAAATGAAAGTGTGGAGCTTGTTTGTAGTACAATGTACTTGTTACATATTCATTAAATATTATCAGCACTGTCATTCTGAAATAGTTCTTGGATCTTTAAAGAATGACACAATGGAAATGATTTTCCTACAATCATCTCTAAAGTAGGAAAAGATTATTTTTGAATTGAGCTACAATCTTTTATCTAGGCTTTTAAAAGCAGGCTTTATCAAAATATTTATCCCAGTGAGTCTGTTGTGTTGTGTGGCTCTGTGTGAGTAAACAGTTCTCTAGGTGCTATGATGAAGGCTAGGATAAGAGTAGTCACAAACGCTGAGTTTCTTTCTGCAATTAGTTACCTGATTGCTGATGAGAAATTTGTATAGTTTAAAGCAAAAGAAGTGTGATTTCAAGTAACTATAATTTCAAGTACATTTTTATATGACTGTTAAATGTAAATATCTAAGACAATTTGTACTCTTTGTTTTCAGAATCAGAAATGTATTAGTCACATAATCATATAATTTTAGAGCTGTAAGGGACTTCAGAGATTATTTTATTTAACCTCTTTATTTTATGAATGAGGAAATTAAGTTCTAATGAAGTAAAAATGACTTGTCCAAAGGCACACAGCTTGGACTAGAAGGAGCAAATAATTATGAGATTTTCAGATCATATCACTAGGGTTATCTATCAATAATTTTCTATGAAAATCCCTCTCTACTGTTTTTTAAAGGAATGGTATGATTAAATGATTATCCTTACTATGATAATAAAAATATTATTATCCAAATAAAATAATTGGAGTTAACATTTATAATGCTTACTATGTGGCAGTCATTGTGCTAAATGCTTTACAATTTTTATCTCATTTAAGCCTTACAACAACCCTAATGGGAAGGTGCTATTGTTATCCCCATTTTACAGAGGAACAAACTGAGGTAAACTAGAGAGTCACAAAGCCAGTAAATATCTAAGGCTGGATTTGAACTTAGATCTTCTTGAATATAGGATGTTCTATCAACTGTACCACCTACCTGTCTCTATGGTTATTTTTTCCTATGGTTATTCTTTTTCAGTATAAATTCAACTGTACTTTTCTTGTAAGATGATAATTCAAGGCATAGCAAACTATAGCCTTGGGACCAAATTGGGCCCACTGACTATTTATGTCTTGCTAGTGACCTAAGAATGAATTTTTACATTTTAGAATAAAGTTTTATTGTATTTTAAAATGTAAAAACAAAACAAAACAAAATATTTCTAGCTTACTATCTAGGTTTGTCCTTCAGACTCTAGTTTGTCAACTCCTGGGTAATGTTTTTACCTGAAAAGGTTCATAAGAAAAAAATCCTGTCCACAGAGATCTGGACCCCAGAAGGTATTCCTTTGCCTCTAGGCAGAACATCAGTGATCTCTGTAGAGGTTCATTGAGAAAAGCCAATATTTTTTTTCACATGACCCTGTAATGCCTATAGATATTTTCCTATCATTTCTATGATTGTGGTAATCCTAAACTAAGCATCTATAAGCCTAGTTAATAATTTTGCTATGTATCCTTGTGGTTGATGTCAGCTACTATTAGCATGTGCCAAGAATTTAGGTGATGGTGAGCAGGCAGGCCGGTCACTTTAGGATTCATATAGACTAGATACATAGAGGGAACAAAAATTCCAGATACATAGAGGGAACAAAAATTCCAGATAGAATATGTATAATTTATCAAGAAATGTTAAACTATTAATGAACTACTTGACATGTGGTAGAAGTTAATAAATAAGTAATTAGATAATAACAGAATTGCATACCACCTGTGATACTAATTAATAAATGAATTGAAGGGGAAGAGGGCCCTAGTCCTGGCTCTGTAACTAACAAATTGGGTAACCTTTGGAAAGTCACTTCAACTCTGTAACTGTGACATCACATCACATAATTTCCTGCTTTGCTTTTTGTAGTCTAGTATTATTGTTTTTAAATCCAGTGTTCATATCAGTCATGCTGTCCCATTTTCTAGGTCTTAAGTCCTTTCTGCTGGCTCAGGTGACAGCTATGGTTTGAGGTATTATTTCCTATTACATTTGGCCAGGATTACTATGATTTCTTCTCATATATGACTTTTATCTTTGACTTTGTAATCTTTAGTTTGGTTTTACCATTGGACATTATAACCACATTGAATTTCACAGCTTAGCTGAATACAAGTATGCTGCCACAGAAACACATGGTACAAATTCTCTCTAATCTGACTATTCACATACATGATTGAAAACAAAATGCTGATTTTAGTGTTTTAATTCCTATCTATTTTTATTTTTTATGTATTTTTATTGCAATCGTGATAATATTAACAAGGGACAATTTCAAAAGACTTAATGACTATGATCAATGCAATGAATAACCATGATTCTAAAGATTTGATAATGATGACCTCCTTACATGATGGAACAAATAACATTTCTGAACATGGCTAATGTGGGAATTTGTTTTGCTTGACTCTGCAAAACAAATTTTGTCAATTTTTCTTTTTCTCTTTTTCTTTATTTTTTTACTCTTTGTTACAAGGAATTTCTTTCTTTGTTTCTTCCTTCCTTCCTTCCTTCCTTCCTTCCTTCCTTCCTTCCTTCCTTCCTTCCTTCCTTCCTTCCTTCCTTCCTTCCTTTCTTTCTTTCTTTCTTTCTTTCTTTCTTTCTTTCTTTCTTTCTTTCTTTCTTCTTCCTTTAGTGAGGGGTCATGGTGAGAAGAAGAGAAAAAATAAATGCTTATTAACAGAAAAAAATCTAATCTAAGACAGAAATGCAGATGGTATAGAGACATAGTAACACAAATATTTCAGGTCTTGGGAATTATTTTCTTTTCTTTTTCCTTCCTTCCTTCCTTCCTTCCTTCCTTCCTTCCTTCCTTCCTTCCTTCCTTCCTTTCTTTTTTTGCTTTTTGGAGGGGTAGGAAAGACATTTGGGTTTACTGACTTGCCCAAGGTCACACGGCTAGTAAGTGTGTCAAGTGTCTGAGGCTGGATTTGAACTCAGGTCATCCTGACTCCAGGGCCGGTGCTTTATTCATTGCACCACCTAGCCGCCCCCTTTTTTTTTTATGTTTTTCTTGATTCAAAACAAATCCAGTTCATTGACTTTGAGAATGGGGTGGACAGAGAAGGCTGGCAATTTGTTGTTGTTGTTGAGTCATTTCAGTTGTACCTGACTCTTTATGACTTTTTGGATTTTTCTTGGCAAAGATACTGAAGTGGTTGGCCATTTTTTTCTCTTGCTCAATTTATAGATGAGGAAACTGAGGTAAACAGGGTTAAGTGATATGCCTAGCATCACACAGCTAATAAGTGTCTGAGGCTGGATTTGAACTCAGAACAATGAGTCTTCCTGACTCCAAGTCTGGCATTCAGTCCACTGTACCACCTTGATGCCTGTGTCTGACTCTTTGTGACCCTATTTGGGGTTTTCTTGGCAAAATATTGGAGTAGTTTGTAATTTCCTTCTCCATATCTTTTTGTAGATGAGAAAGTTGAGGCAATTAGCCTTAAGTGAATTGCCCAGGGTCAGCTAGTAAATGTCTGGGGTTGAATTTGCACTCAGTTCTTCTTCACCCTAGGCTCAGTGCTCTATCTATTATGCCACTTAGCTTCCTGGTAATTTTTTACCTTGCCTTTATTTATTTTGAATGTTTCATGGGTTACATAAATTCAGACTTTTTCAGTTCTGTAGTGTCAGAAGTTATGTTAGGATGCTGTTTTAGTAAAAGTCAAGAAAGTTTCCTAACAAGTCTAACTTATAATGAATCACTAGCTCTTTTTAAAATTATGGTTCAGTTTACTTTAATTTTAGATTTTCATAAGACTTATATGTCAGGTTCTCAGTTTTCACCCATAGGAGTTGCTTATTTGAGGAATAAAAACAAGTTTTGTTTAAGAATTCTCCCCCTTTCCCTTCAATTTGAGAATGATACTTCTTTGATTTGAGAGTATATAGAAAACAAAACTAAATTCAAATATTAGCTTTCTTCCCCCCCTCCCCCTGCCCATTTTTTTGGAGGGGGGAGGGCAGGGCAATTGGGGTTAAGTGACTTCTTCAAGGTCACATGGCTAGTAAGTGTTGAGTGTTTGAGTTTGGATTTGAACTCATTTCCTCCTGACTCCAGGGCCCATGCTCTATTCACTGTGCCACCTAGCTGCCCCAATTAATTTTCTTGATTATTATGTTTTTAGTCCTTGCTTTCTAGTGTAGCCAATACTATTTAGTATTGGATACTGCCCATTGCCAATGTGATTGACACTTTTAAAGAAGATTTGTAATTAAATGAATTAACCTAAGGTGATAGAAGCTATTTGAAGGCCATAGGAAGATTCTTGCATAAGGCAGTCATCCTCCTCTTCTCACAACATAATGTGGCCTTGCCAATCCTAACAGTACATTGGCAAAATAGTGCATTAGTGCTACAAAGAGCCCTTTGTTGAGAACTCAGACTAGGCAGATGCCATTTGAAATGAAGCAAGTTTAATGGACAGCCTGACTAACCCGGTTTCCAACAACCTCCCGGCCTTTTTCTCCGCAAGGCGTGAAACTGAAAAGACATTGGGTTGTTGCCATCGAAATAAATGAAGATGCCAGTATCTATTCAGTCAATCCCACTTGTTTTCTGTTTCATTTCACTTCCTCCTTCAGTGCTCCCTTGCTGTCACCCAGTATGAAGGGCCCAAGGACAAATGCTCTCATTGTAATTTTCCACTGGAGCCTTGAGCTTGACTTGCAAATTAGTTTAAAACAAACTTTTAACTCATCTGCTGGTAACAAAAGATTCTTTGGGGACTATATGAGGAAGGGGTTGGGTACCAATGTGCTCCAAATGTGAAAAGTCATCTTATGGTTTAACAAAGAAGATGAAAATAAATAGACTTGTCAAGAAATTTTCAAATACTCCCATCTCCCTACCTTTTCTCTGACTACAGGGAGCATGACAGACTAAATACACCTTCCTGCTCCTTCCCCAGATACATGGGCAGCATGGTCTTGTGGTAAGAGCACTTGGTTTGGAGTCAGAAGACAAGGGTTTGAATCCCAGACCTATTACTTATTAATTATGTGGCCTGGGCAAGTTATTCCCTTGTCTAAGATCATTTTTAGCTTTGCTTTCTGAGATATTCAAGATGGCTAAAGAAGTGATGGAATCATTTGTTATAGTTTCAGTGACTTACATATCTTAAGTCAAGAAGCTCTTGTTATATATATAATCCTTGTTGCCACTTATGCCCATTTCCTCTGATGCTATTCTTATAGGAGACACAAACCAAATGATCATTAACTCTTTTTAACAAAGAAGTAAGGCTTAGGGGTGCTCGAGACCCCAAAATACCAACACTCTGGGTCCTGCTGAATGAATTCAACTCAAGTCTTCTCTCAGCCAAAGAAAAGCAAAGTTTATTAAAAGTTTGTCATAACGGGTAGACTCTTAAGGAGCCTCGGTATCTGTGACTCTCGTACTGGACAAGCAGGCCAGAATCATCTGACACTGAGTGAGTCTGTGTTAGATCATTCTTCAGCCTTCTTCCTCTCATGGAGGCAAGATGGGGTCTGATACACTTAAAGGTTGTGGGAGCAATCTAGGGGTGGTCTAGAGGAGGAGTTTGGGAAGGGTCCTCAGGAGACTCCAGTGATTAAGGGTGGGAAGTTGCTGGCAGCTACCTGGAGACTTACAGATAATGGTGGGCTAGGCCAGTTCAAGGGTGTAACAGATTTGGGTATAAATATTTTGGAAGGACCAAGGGTGGGAAGTGCTGAACAAAGGAGATCTAGGCTAGTAACTGAGGTTTGGGCCAAAACAATGAAAGACTTATGGCCTCAGGCAAATGACTCATCAAATGGGAAGATTTAATCAGAATTCAAGGGAATTCCCAGAGTCTGTACCTCATCATTTAATATTTCCTTTGTTTGACTGAAGATCACTGAGTGAATTTTAACTTTTTCCTAAGTTAAATAATCCAATTGCTTATTTTTAAGGAGATGTGCTAAGGATTTCAGGAACACTCCCCCAGTTTACTTCCACTCAACAAAATCCTTCATAGATGACAAGAATCTAGAGGAGTCAGGATTTGTGTGGGGTACTTATACTTTCAGGACGAATAAAGGAATTCTAATCTTTTAATTAGTTCTTGGCCTTCATCACAGGCTTTGGCCTCTTTATGTTCAAGAGTGGACTAACCCCACAGGAGTACAACTTTGGTTTTGAAGACCTACTTCCAGTTCTATTGAAAGATAGCAGAGGATAGTATAAAAGAGTATTAGATTTGGTGTGAAAGAACCCAGGACTAGCAGGCCAGAGTGTTTGTATTTTGGGGTCTTGAGCACCCCTAACCCTTACCTCTTTATTAAAGATGATGAAGTATGGGCTCTGGGAGCCCCCTCTAGCTCTCCTTGAGTCCTTGAGGTACAGGCTCTGGGAAACCCCCTTGAACTCTGATTAAATCATCTCATTTGATGAGGCATTTGTATGAGTCAATAAGCCTTACATTGTGGGCCCAAACCCCTGTTTGACATTCCTCTGCTACTAGATAGACTTCCCACTCTCTGTTACTAGACTTCCTACACTTGAGCCTATCAAGATATCAATCCACCTTTGAACTGACTTAGCCTACCATTGTCTGTGGTCTCTAGGTAGCCTCCAGCAACTTCTTACCCTTAATCACTCATTGACCTCATTAACTCCTCCTGAAGCCCCTCCCCAAACTCCTCCTTTAGACCACCCCTAGATTCCTCCCACAACCTTCTGTATATAAGACCCCATCTTGTCTCCATGTTTGCGAGAGCACCATAAAATAGTGAGAGAGCCATAGAATAGTGAGAGTGCCATAGAATGACCTAACATAGACTTACTCTGTGTCTAATGTAAGCAAACTTTTAATAAATTTTACTTTTCTTTGGCTGAGAGAAGACTTGAGTTGAATTCATTTGGCAGGACCCAGCGAGTTGGTATTTTGGGGTCTCCAGAGCAGCCCTAACCCTCTTTATGGGTAACCTCATCGAAGAGAGTTAATAATCATTTGGTTTGTATCTCCTATAAGATTAGCATAAGGGGAAATAGCCATAAATGGCAACAATGAATTATATATATATATATTCACACATGTATAGTTAAATACTATTTGTGTGACCTTGGGCAAGTCATTTAACCATTATGACCATTAGTATTAAGTATACTTGGAAGTAAAACAAAGCGTTAGACTACCTCATCTTTAAGGTCCCTTCTGCATCTCAACCCTTATGACCCTCTTAATAGCAATCAGGATAACAATCCCTTCTCTGGATACTTTTATTAAGAGCACTGAAGAGAACCAAACAGCAAGTGAATATTTTTAAGCACTTCCTCCTTACCTCTGCCTCAGAGAATCCCCACTTTTCTTCAAAGAACAGTTCAGCTGAAACCTCCTTTTAAAAAATCTCTCCCTTCTTCCCTCCTTCCTCCACTCACCTCACCCACCCCTTATTAGCATTCTGGTGTTGTGCTGGAGCCAGCTCTTACCAGCTCACAAAAGTGATGGTTAAATTTTCAATGTGTGCTTTTATGCTTCAGAATAGACAAACACTGAAAGTAAGGCCTTGATTTATTGTTTTTACTGCTTGTCTCAACTTAAGAAAGTGACAAAGAAAACAAATAATGGCAGATTAAATTTTAAAGTGTGTCAAGTAGTTTTTTTCTCCCAGAAAGCTGAATTGCTAAACATTTTAGCACACTGATTGTTACTCTTTTGAAATTACTTTGTATATGCTTTATATTTATTTATTTGTGTTGCAAAGTCCCTGAGGGCAGAGACTGTTGCACTCATATTTGTATCCTTAATGCCTAACATAATATCTCACACATAGTAGGTGCTTACTAATTTTTGGGGGGGTTAATATAATAATAAACTTATGACATACTGAGATTTAGAAGGCATTTTATTTATAATAACCCTAACAGGTAAATAGTGTAAATATTTTTTTTTTCCATTTTATTGGTGAGGAACCTGAGGGTTAGCAAAACGAGTTTGCCTTGGGTGACTTAGGTAATAAGTGGCAAAGCCAGCATCTGAACTCAACTACCCTAATTTCATTTCTAGCGTCCTTTCTACTATTTCTATGATATTTCTTTATTACTATGTATTAGTGTCAGAAGTGTTAATTCGGTCCTTTAGAGTCAAACAGAACAGTTTTATTCCCCTTTTCACATGTTAACCATATTAGACCTTGAAGATAGACATGATATTCTTCCTAAATCTTCTTTTTCCTAGACTAAATGTCTCCATTTCTTTTGACCAATCCATCTTTTACAGTATTTCCAGGCTGTTCATAAACCTTATTGCCTTTCTGGGAATAAGCTTCAGTTTCTCTAGGTGGTTGGTTTTTATTTCCATTGTTGTAGTGATTGTCTAGAGAGGCAGCATGCCAGAGTGGAGAGGGAGCTGGTCTCAAGGTCAGAAAAAACTGGCTTCCAGTCTAGCCCTTGATATATATTGGCACATGCCCTAGGCAATTCTGTAAGAAAATAATTTGCAGTGTAGGTGGCAGACTGCATTGGTAGAGTATTTCCTTTTCTAGGAGTTCTATATGCTAGTGAAAGCACAGATACCATTCTTGTTATTGTGTATATACTTTTCTGTTTCTGTTTACTTCACCTTGCACCAGTTTATCTTCCTATGCTTCTCTGACAATTTTGTTCCTAAAATACACCACACAGAAGCAAACACAATACTTCACATGTTGAATCAGTCAGGTGTTGTTTGAGTAAGACAGAAGATTGGAAGAATTGTGTGGCTGGCACATCTCACTATTAATTCAGATTGAATTCTTAGTGCATATGAAAGATGTCTATCTGGAGAGCTCTTAGGTGATTGTGGATAGATTTTGAAAAGTGAAAGTTTTGAAAAGGCAAGTGTAGTCTTTGTTGGGTATGGTATAATGTTATCTTTGAAAACTACATTCATATAATACAATTTCTTCCATATACATATTAGGGATCTGAAGCTTGGAGGTTAAGTAATTTGCTTAAGGTCAATCTAATAAATCTCTGTTGTAGTTGTGCAGGAAGACCAGTTAGGATAATCTGAGAGACTAGAGAGAAATGGGTCCAACTTTGCTTAAAGTATATAGCTTAATCGCAGAAAGGATATAGTTAGTAGCAGAAGCAGTTGGACACTTGAGGGTGATAACATAGGCAGACATGGGTAACTGGAGTGGCAGTACATTGAACATTTGGGTGAAGCAACAGTGGGGTAACTGTGAGGAGCAAACATGAGGACAGGCTTGGGAATCCAACATGGGGAGTAACCAAGGTGTCCTAGATCATCTACAGTATATTTGAGAACTACAGCAAGGAGTGAAAATATTTCTTTAAACCCTGCAACAAAGCAACAGAAGGATTACTTGAGAGGGAGTAGAGTTATATTTTCTGTCTTTCCTATTGTATTAAAGATAGAGGGCAAGGGAATGAAGAGGGAATTCCCTTTGTAGCCTCCAATCCTAGGAGCCATGGGAAGTGGTTACCTTGGGAAATGGGAAATAGTTTTTTCTACTTAGTGTAGCCCATGTAAGGTTTTAGGGAGCTTTATCCCAACTCATAATCATACTGATGGGTCAGGTCCTCCAGAGGAAGGATATATCTTACTCTCTCATGGTTCTAGAGTTACCCCAGTGAGATTAGGATATCTTTTCCTAATGCTATTGATTCAAGCACACTGGTATATAGTACTCATTATCAGTCACCAGTGATTAATAACACAGTTTTACATATCCAATGAATGAATTAGCTTTTACAAAGAAATATTTATTGAGAAGATACAGCATAAACAGAAGTGGGAGGGTAGAACACTTTCCCCTATGTTACCTTGGTCCCTGGGGAGAGTGGGCTCATAATTAAAATAGTTCCTACAAAGCACCAAATTCACTTCCAAAATAACATAGCCAATGCACAAGTGCTTCCATTTCATAGGACCTGGCATCTTGAGTATGAGGATCAGTTCAGTTTTGAACTGCATCCTTTTCACTCAGGGCTTTGCTGAGGGACCAAAAACTCTGGCCTGCTCTGTGGCTCTATGGCACCTCTTGCAACTTATCTTAATGAGCTTTTAAAGCTTATAAGGTCACAGCCTACTCTGATGCTCCTTTCTCTGAGAGCAGGCAAGAATAACCACAACAAAGGTAGAAGCAGTTGTAAATCCATACACTTATGGATCACATGATGACATCCTAGTTAGATGGATGAAGACTGGAGATCTCTCTTAGCAGTAGGAAGTTTACATCAGTTCTTGCCTCTTCACTTAAATATAGCTAGGCAGGAAAGAGAAAATGCTTTGGCAAGTTAATGCATTTTGTAAGCATTCTGACTCACCAGTCAGTTGAGTGAGTTCTCTTCACATGGTAAACAGACCAGGTTTGGGAGAAGACCTTTTCCATTAAATATTTCTGGAAGTAGGGTCCCCAGACTCTTCAATATGGGCTGACGGCAGGGAAAGCATAGCACACATGCTTTGAAATGGGCTCCCATTGATTGCATCCATTTTAATTTTTGTTATTTACATTGCATTTTGTTTTAAATGAAAACATCCTTTTCTTTATTATGATGTGGCATGATTTATTTTGGCTTAGTTATGTCTAGGGTATATTCATTGGAAAAAGGGAGCTAATGAGCATAAATTTGAATAGTTGATGGACTGAAACATTTTTCAAGAAACTGAATGCGGCAGTAGGGGTTTACTTTTAAATGACTGTTTAGCCACATATTTCCTATTCTGTTCTTATCGATTTGATTTTTTGAAAACAAGTACATTTTGTATATGGATATGGGGACAAAAATGAGTTAATATCAGTGAGTTCATAGTTCCTGCTGTAACATGACTTGTATAGCTATGTAAACACATAATTACCTCCCTTTCTGCTGAGCTCTTTGTCACAATTTCTATAACCTTCCTTCAAAAATATATTTTTACTCTTTTAATTATTATTTTCCCTTTTAACCACTCAAAATTCTGTGTATTTCTCTTTCAAAGTCAGTCATGATGCTTTATTCCACTAAAATTAATGTTTTTCATTTTTACTTTCAATTCAATTCATTTCAGCTCAACAAACATTTATTAATGCTCATAGTCTATAGATCACTGCACCAGCAATGGATGATGTAAAATATTTAAATAAAACATAATTTTCTACTTTCATGGAACTTATAGACAAATATGATTGACACACAAGTAATTTTTTTTTCTTTTTGGAGGGGGGAAGGTAGGACAATTGGGGTTAAGTGACTTGCCCAAGGTCACAAGGCTAGGTTTTGTGTGTGTGTGTGTGTGTGTGTGTGTGTTAAGTGTCTGAGGCTGGATTTTAACTCAGGTCCTCCTGACTCCAGGGCCAGTGCTCTGTTCACTGTGCCACCCAGCTGCCCCAACACACAAGTAATTCTAAATCAAAATAATACCACATAACATATCAGTGCTAAGTGTGATCTGAATAGGGGGATACCACACTGGGCAATTAGGGATGTTTTCCTAGAAGATGGAACATTTGAGCTTGGATTTAAAGGTGGATAGGAATTCAATACATATGAGAGCTATTCCAGGGATAGAAAACAGCATAAATAATGGCACAGAGGTAGCTAAAAGAAGAGAAATGATTTGGCTATGTTCGTAAACTACTAGTGCATAAAGTCAGGTCTATGTCCCGGGTCAGCCAGTCAGTCACTAAAATGTTATAAAGTACTAACTACATACCAGGAACTATGCTAAGTGCTGGGGACCCAGAGAAAGACAAAAGACAATTCTTTGTATAACTAACAGTCTTACATGTGAGACAACATGTAAATACCCATGAACAAACAAACTTTATACAGGATAAATTGTGTATTATCAACAGGCGGAAGGCACTGAAATTAAGAGAGATTGAGAAAGGTTTCATGTAGAAACTGGAATTTTAGTTGGGACATGATGGAAGCTGGTAGAGATGAGGAAGGAGATTGAGTCTGGTATGGGGGACAGTCATGAAAATGCCTGGAGCCAAGAGAATGAATGTTTTATGTGAGGAACAGAAAGGATCCCAGTGTCACTGGATTGATGACAATCTGTGGGAGTGTAATTATAGGGACTGCTCCCCCCCATTTCCTTAAATAGGAAAATCTAAATTTTAGTTAGTCTTTGAATAATTTCATTTTATAGTACGCACACTACCCATGATATTTACCTTGCTACAAAAGTTAAATTTCACTGGTACTTACTAAGAACTTGAAACAGTAATTACTCACAGGAAAATAAGATACATAATTTTCACAGTGAATGTAAGATACTTTTCTGGGCAAAAGTAGTTAAATATAAGAAATATTTCCTTTTATTCATAGTGTTTCCTCAATGAACATATTCTGACATTAGTGGACTGGCTCAGAAGGGTTAGTGGCCAGTATGTCCATCATAGTTATTTGTAGTTCTCTGCTGGTTCCACTTATATCCATCCCTAATAACACAATTAGAAGCTGACACCGGCTGTTTCTGACATTGATACGAATAGAAATTTGTCAGCAGTCTGGTAGAACTTAGCAATTAAATGGCATCACCTAAGATAGAGCTATATCTGATTTCAAATGAATCAACTAATCAGCTATAACCTTTTCACTGAACTACAATGTATGCTAAAGCACTTTTGCTTTGGGAGGAAGCTTAACTGTGTTGTCAACAGATTATCTTTTCAAAGTCTATTATCTACTTTCTACTGGGTATAAGGCAAGGCAACAGCAATAAGAAAATTGATACTCCTTGAGATCTTTGTCAGGAAAGCTTAGGGTAGCTGATAACTTTGCAGTTAGAGAAGTTCTGAAACCAGCATAGATCCTCTTACACTCTGTCAGTCTGTCCTATGCATTTCAGCTTATGGAAAACCCATTTATTGAAGACTTTCCCCCTTTTGCATATTTCTAAAATAATTCTAAAATAGAATGATACTTTAAGAAATAAAAACCCAGACCGATGCATTAACTTTTTTTTTTTTAAACAAATACTTTATTAACTTCTGTTTTAAATCATTCATTTCCGCCAGATTTTGAGTTACAATCATTTTCCCCCCATTATTCCCCTACCCAACCTCCCAGAATAGCAGTCCCACAAGATATCGCTTCCTCCAATCTGCTCTCTCCCATACCTTCTCCCATACCCCATCGACTTTTCCATTAGAGGAAGATGAATCTTTGTGTCCCAATGCCTGCACATCTTATCTCCCAATTATAGGCGTTTACGACCTTGAATTTCAGATCCATTTCCTTCCTCCCTTGTCACCCATTCCTTCTTGGGATATAAGTAATTCAGTATATGTTGTACATGTCTAGCTATGCAAAACATTATCATAGTAGATATATTGTTCAAGGCTGCTTATAATTCCCTCCCACTCATCCCACCCCCCACCTGGTCCATTCCCTACATGATCCTGTCCCTCTTCTATAGTGGGTACTTCCAACCTCCCCTCACCCCAAGGATGCCCTCCCATCCATCATCCCTCCTCTCATCCCCCTTCCCCCTATCCTGCTGCAGGTTGAGATATCCCATTTAGTATGTATGTCATTTTCTCCCTGAACCAAATTCAATGTGAATGTGGTTTTGCCTTTTTAGCCTTCCTTATTCTCCCCCTCCTTTGCAACCACTTCCCTACATGAGATAGTTTACCCTACCATGTCTCTCCCCATCTCCTCTTGCCACTTTCCTCTCTCACCTCATAATTTCATCCCTTGAGTATTCTCCCTTCCCAACAAAATCAACCTATGCCCTCTATCCATATATAACTGTAACCATATACACACACATTCACATATGTATTCATATGACCACACCCTTCTTCCATTATTTTCATAGTGAGAAAGATATCATCAGTCACAGTTATTGCTTTTCCATATAGGAATGTAAATAGTTCAACTTTGATAAGTTCCTTTTGATTTCTTTTCCCTGATTACCTTCTCAGGCATCTCTTGCTTCTTGTGTCTGGATGTCAAATTTTCTATTCAATTCTGGTTTTTTCCTCAAGAATGCTTGAAAGTCCTCTATTCCACTGAATGACCATATTTTCCCCTGAAACAAAATACTCAGTTTTGCTGGGTAGGTGACCCTTGGGTTCATTCCCAGTTCTTTTGCCCTCTGGAATATCATATTCCATGCCCTTCGATCCCTCAGTGTAGAAGCTGCCAGGTCCTGGGCTATTCTGATTGTGTTTCCACAATATTGAAATTGTTTCTTCCTGGCTGCTTGTAGTATTTTCTCCTTGATCTGGGGATTCTGGAACCTGGCTATAATATTCCTGGGAGTTTTCTTTTTCGGATCTTTTTCAGGAGGTGATCGGTGGATTCTTTCAACCTCTATTTTGCCCTCTGGATCTAAAACATCAGGGCAGTTTTCCTTGAGAATTTCTTGAAGGGTGATTTCTAGGTTCTTTCCTGATCATGGCTTTCAGGTAGTCCAATAATTTTTAAATTGTCTCTCCTGGATCTATTCTCCAGGTCAGTGGTTTTTCCCATGAGATATTTCACATTGCCTTCTAATCTTTCGTTTGTTTGGATCTGCTTAACAGCATCTTGATTTCTCATAAAGTCACTAGCTTCCATTTGCTCCAGTCTAACTCTGAAGGAATGAATCTCCTCAGTGAACTTTTGAGATTCTTTTTCCATCTGGCAAATTCGACTTTTTAAGGCATTCTTCTCCTCATTGCCCTTTTGGGCCTCCTTTGCCATTTGAGCTAGTCTATTTTTTAAGGTGTTGTTTTCCTCAGTCAGGCTGTTGACCCTCATTTCATACTTTTCCTGCATCCTTCTCATTTCTCTTTCTAATTTTTCCTCCACTTCTCTTATTTGATTTTTAAAGTCCTTCTTAAGGTCCTCTATGGCCTGCAACCCGCTCATGTTTTCCCCTGGGGCTTTTGGAGCAGGACTTCTGACCTCACAGTCCTTTTCCCGCTCTATGCCCCCAAAATAGGAGTCTAGGGTTGCATTTTTCTGTTTCCTTTGCCTTGGCATGTTGCCACTTAATTGCTTGACTTTTGGGCTTGTTGCCACACTATGGCTTTAAGGCCAGATAGAGGAATTTTCGTCCCGAACGTGTGGGGGGCAACTTCCGTTTCTGGCAAGCTGTAAACCCACCCACAACTTCCACCCTAGATCACAATCCAGATCCAGGGAGGTTAAAGCAAGAGCGATTACCCCCCAAGACTGATCGCTGGATCTCCCTACAGATTTGTAGGCTGGGAGCCGGAAATGCCTCTGAAAACTACAAAATGGCGTTTGTCCTCAGCGGCTTCTAGCCCCCAGGGGAGGGAGCCGACGCATTCCCAAATACCAGTCCCAAAGTCCATAGGACACTAACCTCTTACTTTGTCCTAGGCAAGTCTATGTTGATAATTCTGGAGTCTCCACAGTTCCTGGTGTTCTGGGGTTCCTCCAGCCGGCTGCTGGCCCTGCCGCCCTGGGGCTAAAACCTCGGCTCACGTGGACCTGGGCTCGGCTCGGCTCCTGCGCTCTGCGCGCTGCCGGCTCCCAGACCACTGCGCTGGTCCTTCCTGCAGGGTGCTGGGCTGTCCTCAGCGGGAGGTTAGCTTCTCTGTGTCGTTCTGTGGGTGCTGGGGCTCCAGAAGATTTTCAGAGTCCTTTTTTACATAGTTTGTGGAGAATCTGGGGGCAGAGAGGCTTGGACGAGCTGTTTCTACTCCGCCATCTTGGCTCCGCCCCCCCGATGCATTAACTTTTGACAATGAATGTGAAGAATTCAAAGATGGGCAGGTCCATAAGGTTTATTCATGAGTTAGGATTGTATTAATGTAACTTTTGTAGTGATTTTCCTTGCTTTGGTGGGTAATCTTATTAACTCATAGCAACTGTTTTATTAGTAACAACATGATATAAAAATTGTTCTGAACTGTCTACAGAATTTCTGCTTCATTGCAATGTATCTTTCTCGTTAGTATCAATCAGTCAACATGCATTTATTAAGTGCTTACTATGGTCCCGGCAAAGCGCAAAAAAAGGGCAAAAACATTATTCTTTCTTTTAAGATGCTTACCTTTTAATAGGGGTGACAAAAGGTCATATGAATAGCACAAGATAAATAGTAGATGAAGGGTGATGCCAAAGGGAAGATACTAGAAGGGGCTGTAAGTTGAGTCTTGAAAGAAACCAGGGAAAGTAGGGAGCAAAAATAATATGTGAAAGTATTCCTATTATGGAGACAACCATTGTAAAAGCATGGAGATGGAAAATGGAGGATTATGTGGGAGGAACAGCAGATAATCCGGTGTAGTTGGGTCATAGAGCATATGGAAGGGGAGTCAAATGTAAATGGATTTGCAAGACAGCAAGAGGCTAGGTTGTGGAGCTTTAAAAGTCCAATGAAGGGCTTTATATTTGATCCTTAAGGTAAGAAGCAGTCCCTGGAATTTGTTGAGCTGAGATAGGGTGGTCAGACCTCTGCTTTAAAAAAATCACCTTGGTGGGTGAACAGAAGATGGATTTAAGTAGGGAGAGATCTGAGTCAGGGAGATGAACCAACAGGGCATTGTAATAGTCTAGGCAAAGATGTAATGAGGACCTATACCAGAGTGGTGGCTGTGAGTGGAGATAAAGGGATGTTTACAAATAATGTTAAAGTACAAACAACAAAATATGAAAACAAAGTGGATGTCCAAGGTGAATGTGAGTGAGGAGTCAAGGATGGCAGATAGGTTTCAAGTCTGTGTGGCTGGGAGATGGTGGTATCTTTGATGGAAATGGAAGAATTTTGAAGAGGGGAAGGTTTTGGAGGAAAGAATGACTTTTGCTTTGTATATCTTGAGTTTGCCATATTTAACATATCCAAGATGTTCAAAAGGCACAGGCTTAGGATGAGCTGAGGAGAGTAGATAGCAATGAATTTATAAAGCTGAGAATTATCTGCCTAGAAATATTTAACCCTTCAGAGCTGATGAAATCACCAATCTGGAGGGTCATCATCTAGATCACTGATTCCCAAGATTAACTGATAATATCTCACGTTGCCACTCACTGTTTTAAGGGTGCTCTCACAACATTTCAGAACAAAGTTAATCTTAATCCACTTTAGTTTTCAAAACTCATAGCATGCAGCACTTCTGCTAGGATATTTATATAGGAAAACTGTGCTGAGAATTCAAGCAATGATAGGGTATCTCCACTTTAACTGGTCCATTCCACAAGCATCCTGGGTGGAGTCAAGCAGTTTCTTGTGGGAAATCAAGGAAATAAAATCTGACAAAACAAACAAGTTGTGAGAGAACTGTAGTGTGGAAGCTTTTCTCTTTAATTAAAAGTGACTTTTGAAAGCCAAAAGCCATATTGACTTGTCACCAATGCAGGCAAAATGTCCTCACTTATTTATTTGAATCATTTGTTGGATTTATAAAATTATAGCCTTTCACTAATGAAGCTTCAGGGCAAAATACAATAGGACAAGATTAATTAAAGCTCTAAAATATATGACTAGCAGTGATGATGTTAGAATAGCATGAAATGCCAGGAAAGTAAAAATAGCAACCATTATTTCATTCTCCCTTTAGGCTTACCTCTGGGAAATATCAACTTTATAATGGCTATAAAGCTAATCAGCAGTGGTAGAAATTTCAGAATTGGAACAAAATTTGGGGTAAAAATGCTCTAAGTAATAACAGTTGTTGTAGGAGAGCAACAATTAAGGAAATCCCACAGTCTTAAATTTTTTTTCTTTTTGAGAGGGGAAGGTAGGGCAATTGGGGTTAAGTGACTTACCCAAGGTCCCACAGCTAATTAAGTATCAAATGTCAAGAACTCAGGTCCTCCTGACTTTAGGGCCAGTGCTCTATTCACTGCCCCACCTAGCTGCCCCAAGACCCCACAGTCTTGAAATAAAATTAGGACATTAAATTTTTTAAAAGCTCATTATTAGACTATAAACTCCTTAAAACTAGACTGATATATCTTGCTTAGTTTTTTCTTCTAGGGCTAATACTATGTGCAGACTATTTGTTGCATTGTATTACATTTTAGTTATTGGTAGACTGTGCAGTCTGTAGAACACTTTTTTTTTAATCCTTTGTAATGGTTGTTACTACAGAACCATTGGAACTCAATGAAAGCTAGGGTTTTGATTTATCTTCATGGACTTACATTTGAAGGCAGTTTGTGACAGAACAATCTGGAGTTCTAAACACTTTAATTCCTGTGACAAAGTCAAAGTTTTAAAGAATGCATTTTTCAGTCTGAGTCAAACATAAGGTACAGACAGTCACAAATTTTTCCTGTATTCTTTTGAGACTTTATGTCTCTGGAATATCTAAATTGCAGAGTTTGAAGGTAAAAAATAAACATCTATTCCTATGAGAAAAGGTACATTTTTGATGGTACTATTGATGCAATTCAAGTTAACTGGTACCCAGATAGTTGGAAACTGTATGGGGACTAGCAGTCTAAAAATAATAGTTCATAATATGTTGAGTATTCCACAGTATGCTTAGTAAGAGTTCAGTGCCAGGTGAACTGATCATAGAAGAGGGAAATTGTCACAAAGACAAAGGAATGGAATTGGAGAGTAGAAGGTTTCAGTTCGCTATTTTTGTAGAATTTCAATATTATAGGGAACTTTAGGAGTTCAATAATATGTCAAATGATGAGACAAACTAAGTGAGATATCAATTACTAAAAAAAAATTATTAAGTACTTACTACCTAGTAGGGACTTGTTCAAAATCAGATGATATGAGGCCTTCATTTGTTGACATTTGGTGCTCTGTTCAATGAGTTAAGGGCTAATATTTCTTTTACCTGTCTGTCTATTATACCTGCTTCCAGATTTTAAAAGTGGGGTTGAAATATTACTAAAAGAAACTAAAATATGATGCATCACAGTCTTTCCCCACCAACTTCTAACTTTTCTTTTTCTCTTCTCCATTATTAACAAAATATTCTTTCTCTTCTTATCATGTTCCAAGCTAGAAAGCAGTATATATAAAATTTCATTGATTTTTTTCTTTATACAGTCAATGTTTTATGAATTGCTATGTGATGGTATAGTTAAGAGAGTTTACTTTAAAAAAATTTTTTTTTCTTCTTAAATAGTGGTCCAAAGAAAGATGACATGCCTCACTGAACTAATTTATTTATCCACTCCACAATTATTGCCCTATTATATCTCAAGAAAAAAAATTTAAATGTCATGAGAAGTTGAAAATATTAAACTATATATTCTTTAGACTAATATGTAGCTAGCTATTAAAGAGGGATCAATAATTCCTTAAAATATTTGGCATTTTATTCTATTGGTATTACTCACCTCATGTTTAGAAATTATATATACATATGTATATATACACAAGTATATGTATGTCTATATAGGTATCTATATATGCATGTGTATACACACACACACACACACGCACGCACGCACACACAGAAAGGCAGCTAGGTGGTGCAGTGAGAAGAGTGACAGGCATGAAATCTTGAAAACTCCTCTCCCTGAGCTCAAATTTGGTATAAGATTCTTACTGGCTATATGACCCTGGTCAAGTCACTTAATCCTCTTTGCCTCAGTTTCCTCATCTGTAAAATGAGCTGGAGAAAGAAATGGCAAAGTGCTTCAGTATCTCTGCCAAGAAAATCCCAAATGAGGTCACAAAAAGTTGTATACAACTGAAACCATATGTATTGCATACTGGTTCCAAAGTCTTAGAACTTACCCCCGTTTTAGTATTTATGTCAAGAATTCTACTAGGTAAGTTATAGAAGAGTTAATTTTTGTCTTTGTGACTGCTTTCCCTTTTTGACCTTTCTACTTCTTCCTCTATCTAGCATAGCTGTGTAAGAATGGCATTTCCTTGGTTGATGGTGGTCAGCTATCTTGGATCACTGGAGGCATCAAAGTCTCATTCACTTGCATGGATGGCAACAAGGCATTATAGCTGTGTTTTTCAGATCATTATAGTAATAGAAAGCTTTAGTGCAGAAATCAGCTATAATTTATTCAGGATTGTCTACATGGCTCTGACATTGCAATGATGACCATAGTAGAACTCAGGGGTCAGGTAGTCAGGAAAAATGACTTAGTGACTAGATAAAGTGCAGAAGTATATACACACCCATCTAAGGTGTGCTACATAGAAGTGAAGCTATGAAATAGTGAGTTCTCTGTCAATATAAAATCTTCATGAAAATCTTGACACTTGGTTATCTATCTGCATGAGAGAGAGTACATAAGGTGGCATGAAATTATGATAGAGAAGGAACTGCTGTCTTGTTAAGTTCACCAGGATTTTGGAGTTCTAGATTCAAATCCTCTGTTTCTAGCCAGTGATCCTTTTCTTTTAGCCTCAATTTTCTTATCTTTAATTCAGGAAAATAATTAAACATAAGGCCTGCCTCTGGGTTTTTGTGAAGATCAAATGAGCTAGTGTATATAAAGGGCTTTAAAAACCTTGAAGTGCTATGCAGATGTTAACTATTGCTATAGGAGGGAAATTGTGGTATGATTGATAGCCTGCTGACAATGTTGAGAAGAAACCTAGGCTTGAATCCTATCTGAGACATTTGTAAGTTGTGTGACAAGTAAGTTCCTTAACTCCTTGTATCCTCAGTTTGTTCATCTATAAAGTAGGGATAACAATCATCATACTACCTCAAAGGATTGCTTTGAGAATACCTCTTGTAAACCTCAAAGTACTATACAAATGTGACTTTATACCATTGGTATGCCTAGACAATCCCCTGCATCTGCTGCTCTGCCTAGTTTCAGCTCTACTGAATAGTATGTGCCTCCCAGAATAAGCTCATCACTTCTTTTAAAAAAATTAAATTAAATTAATTTATTTACATTTAGTTTACATTCAGTTCCACAATCCCTTGAGTTCCAAATTTTCTCTCCCTCCTTCTCCCCACCAGGGCAGCATGCAATCCGATATAGTTTTTACAAACACCTTCCCATTAAACATTAGCCAAGTTGTAAAGAAGAGTTATAACCAATGGAATGAACAAGAAGAAAGAACAAAACAAAATAAAAGAGAGAGAGAGCAGGTAGTTTGTAGATCATCCCTTCTTACTCACTACCATGTTGCTATCTTAAGTGTTGATTAACATTATGTTTCTTAGCCTCCTTTCCCCTCTGATGTACCAAACTCTTCCTAAAGTCTTTCTTTATAGAGGGTAGAAAATAGATTTTCAACTCACTCCACTTTGCACTTGCTGCTCTACTTGGTTTCAACTCCATGGAACAAAATGTCCCCATATCAGGTAAGCTTCTGGTACCCTCACTGCCTTCTCGCCTCTTTTGTGTGTTGTTTTCCTCCTAATATTGTAATCTCCTTGAGGACAAGGAATGTCTTTTTTATTAATTGTATCCCCAGCACTTAGCACAGTGCCTAGAAGATAGTAAGTACTTGATAAATATTTATTGGATTATATTTATTGGAAAGACACCAAAATGACCCTAGGGTTTTTTGTCAGGTAGGAATGGAGACTTATTTAGCTTTTATCTCAACAAAATTCTGATGAGATATTTTTTTGAAGAAATTCAAGAAAAGGAGTTTAAATATAACACATTTAGCAATATCTGAAGTTTTCTTCTGAATAGACATCAGGCCGTTTTAGAAAATTGGGTAAATTTAAGAATTTTTAAAGTGCAGGGCTTGACCTTTGTAAGGTCTCCTGAGCTTATGACTCACTAAATCCAACTATTCTTTTAGTGTCCATAAATCAGATAGGAAAGTAGATGGAATAGAACAGGAAATGGAGAACTTTATTTTAGCCTATCCTATCACCCCATCCCCTCTCTCTACCCTTTTTGAGGATACCTATAATCTGTCCTGAACTTGAACCCTCTTGGTCAGGTATAACATGAAGTATCTTTGGCAAATCAAGCCAACAAGGGATTTTACTTCTTTCCTGACCAACTGACTAGGACTGTGTCACAGCTGAAAGTAACATTAAAAATGTTTTTGTAATTTAATTCACTTCTGCCACCTGCATGTGGCAACCAGCTCTATCACCATCGCCAAATTCTGCTTTTGCCACTTGGTGGACATCTAACTAGGAAACTTTGTCTTTCTCTGTGTTGTGCTTTTATGTCCCCTCTATGTATTCCAGCTGCCATCCTCATTGGCCATCTTGGATTGCACTTCAGCCTAAGGGGAGTCTTTGGACTAAATGATTTGTCACAGTGCTGAGTTTAGATGTACAATTAGATTCAGAGAATCAAGACCTTTGGCATGATAGAGAAACACTGACTGCCTAACATCTGCTTGAGTAACTGCTCAGCCAGAGAGACTTACAGTAAGAGAGAGCATGATAGTGGTCATAACACTGGGATGCAAATGGATTTTTGTCTCTTAAGAGACCCCTGGATCACAGCACTCAGTATATTTAGACTGTATGAAAAACGTGGCATGAAAATAGCAATCCCCAAGAGGGAAGAGCACAAAGCAGGCACTCTGTTGACAGCAGAGTTTGAACATAGCAGCTGTAGCATGTCTGTGGCAGAGTAGTTGGATTACTCTCATACAAAAGGACCATCCTTCAGCAACTGTGACTACATATGCCTAGTATGCATTTCTTCTACTTGTCTCTAAAATGGGGGAGAATTATTTTGTAAAGCTTTTTAATATTGCATACAAATCTAAAAAATATTGCTTTATGGCCTCTTTGCATAACAAAGAGATGTGAAAGAATGGAGTTTGACCTTCAAGTCATACTGGAGGTCACCTCCAACCATTTTAATATGGTGGGTCCTTAACTGCCATAGACTGTCACATCAAGTCTCCTTCACCAAATAGAATATTGGTACAAATGTTCCTAGGTTTCAAAGTGTATGCAAGACTTTCTTAGTCATTGAATCATGGACTTTTGATCTTTGACTGCCTTTGTTTTATTTCTCAGGATCATGTAATCCCAGAATCTCAGAGTTGGGAAGGACACTAATAGCCTACTAACTAGTCTGGCCCATGCTATAAAGGAATCCTTATTATAATGTTCCAGACAGGTGGACATCTAGCTTCTGCTTGAAGGCCTCTATTCAGAGAGGATACAGCACCAGCCCATTCTACTTTTGGAATGTTCCACCAGTTTCTATCATAAAGCCTACATTTGATCCTTTGCATCTTTTATTTATTGTTCCTGCTTTTGCCTATTGGAGTCAATCAGAAAAGTCTAATCCTTCTTTAATGTGGCAATCCCTGAAATAACTGAAAGATAGGTATCTTGTTTCCTTTGAATATTCTTTTTCCAGAATGAGTACTCTCAATTCCTTCTACTTGTTCATCTTTAAAGTAGGAATAAGGATCATACTTCTTTCACAGGATTGCTTTGAGAAAACCCTTTGTAAATCTCAAAGTGCAATATAAATGTGAATTTCTACCACTGGTATTCCTAGATACACCCCTCCATCCTGTACCTTCCCGTTTCAACTCTGCTTAACAAGATATCCCTCCAATGATAAGCTCATCACTTGTTAATATCTTGTTGCTACATTACAATGTTGTTATGTCAAGTATTGATTGACACTATCTTCCTCAGTTTTCTCTCCTCTTTGATGAAGAACTGGAATAGGGATTACCAAACTCTTCCTAATGCCTTTTTTATAGAGTGCAGAAACTGGACTTTTAGCTCATTCCACTTTGCATCTGCTGCTCTAGCTGGTTTCAACTCCATGGAACAAAATGTCCCCACCAGGTGCCCCCCTGTCCCTGCCTCCTCTTATCTGACAAAAACCCTTCCAGCCCCTTAAACATTCTAGAAGCCTTACATTGGATGATTTTCAGGTTATCAATGTCCTTAAATTATTGTGACCAAAAGTGAACACAATGCTCTGGGTGCAGTTCTGGAGTTCTAACTCAAAACTACTCTCCTATTGTCCTATCACTTTTTCCCTTGTTGGGTCAACTTTTTGCTGTCCTTTGAACTATTACATAATATGTATTTTTTATTTATTCCCTCCCTTACTATGATCATCTTCTCTTTGTTCCTTTTTATTTCCTTTCTCATCTTATATTTTTCTATAAGTATAAGAGACAATATGGAGTAGTATGTAGAAATCTGATCTGGGAGTCAGAAAGACCTGGCTTCATGTCCTGCCTCTGACACATACTGACTTGATTTTCAGCCTGGGCAAGTCACTTAATGTCTTCATGCACTCAGTTAGTTTCTTAGGTTATATATTCTGGATCGGTTGCCCAACTGTATTGGTTTTTGATATTCATTTGTTTTAGTTGTGCCTGACTCTTCATGACTCTATTTGAGCTTTTCTCTGCAAAGATACTGATACTTGCCATTTCCTTCTCCAGCTCATTTTACAGATGAGGAAACTGAGTATCTGAAGTCAGATTTAAATTCAGGAAGATGAGGATTTCTGAATTTAGACCCAGTACTCAATTGACTATACCACCTAGCTTCTTTAGAATTTTGGGCCAGTTAGATTATCGGCAACTTGGCTTTGAGAAGCTTGTATTGGTAGAGTAAGTAAAGAATTTTCTGAATATACTGTCTGAAATTGGTGGATGATCTTATACTAAAATCTTGTTATTCTTTTGCTACCATTTTTATGCCTAATGTCTTTCTAGTACATGTATCTGTGCTGACACTTCAGAACATGAAATATTAAAGATATGATTGAAACCTGAATTGTGGGCAAGCTTTTCATGACATTGCAAATAATCAACATGGCTTTAGGGTCTTTACCAAACCAAAAACTCAAGTCAAAGTGACACCAAAAGAACTGTGCCCAAATGAATATCCCATTACTTGAACAAAAGCTATGATTTGACTTTTTTGGTAAGGTCTCTGTTTTCATGGCTAAATGAATCTTCAGAGATGTAAGGAGTAAAGCTACAAATATAAAGGTAGCACAGTCTTATAGGAGGATTGTAGCAATTCCGCACAAAATTCAGGTAGACTTTAGAATTGCAGCTTCTCAAATCTCACTTCTCAAATCACCAGCAATGAGATCCATCAGGAAGATGGTCACCATGAGTAGTGTTTCTGAAAGGAATAAAGGGAAGCAAAATTGGAATATATTTCTGAGGACAACTGCATTTGAGGAATAGAAAATATAGATGATACAACCCAAACATTTGAATATGAGAGGGGGGAAATACCATTTCATTCGAGTGAAAATTTGAGAGTTTGGGGGATGTCAAGTGTAGCCTGCAAGTTGCAAAGACAATGGGAAGTAATATTATGACCAACATTTGAGAAAGGGTCCTCATAATCACATCAAAAGTTGTGCTTTAGCCTTTAGTATTCTTTTAAATGTATACTTTCAGATTGTCACAGCAAACCAATGGATAAGAAAGGAATCTTAAGAGGATTCTAGGAAGATGGTGGAGTAGGTCAGAAAATTCCAAGTTCTCCAGATTTCCTCCACAAACAAGAAAAAATAGGAAAAAAAATCAGGGTGAACATAGAATGGCAAAAATAAACAAGAATTGGAGCAGAACAATTGTCCTCTTGGGAAACAAGAGAAGATCTGAAGAAAAATCCCATGATGGAGGTTCTGCCCAAGTAAAACACCTCCAGGCTAGCAAGTGTCAAGTCCTTGGGGGCAGCTGGGTTGAGAGGTAGCCTTAACCTTGAACATGGGAATTTTTATCTCCCAGACAATGTGGGGAGTCTGGAGTCTGAGTGGGGGAAGATTGACCTCTGCTGACAGAGGGCACCAGGCCCAGCTGTGCTGCTGATGTGTGGTCCTGGATGAGTAAGAATCTACACATGCCAGGTGAGTGCAGAAGCAGTGGAGTGGGAATGCTGCTGGCTATGGGCACTTATGGGAGAGCTGAGTTCTTGGTCTTGGCTCCAGGACAGAGGGAAGAACTGAAGGTCATATCCACTGGAGAGTTCTCAGGAAGCAAGAACATTTTCAGCATATTGTTCCAGGGGACCCTGGCTGTGGCTTAGAGGGGGAAAGGAGTGCAGAGGTTGGGTCCAAAACAAAGCTTAAAAATAACAGCAAGAAGAACTTGAGGCCAGAGGCACCATCCCCCATACCCTAGCATTAGAGGTGATTATAATAACAAGCTGCTAAAAATTAAAAAAAAAAAAGCAAGCAAAGGAGAAACAACCCAACAACAGAGAGTTACTATAGGAATAGAGAAGACTGGAGTTCATCTTCCAAGGAGGGTACTGAAGCAAAGAAAGCCTCTCCTACCACAAAGAATAACATCAAATGGTCACCTGCTGAAAAAGAATTCATAGAACTTAAAAAAAAAAAGACCTCAATCAAATAAGAGAGAGTAAGGAAAAAAATTTTAAAAGTATGAACAATACAAGAAAATCAAGAAGATTATGAAAAGTAAGTCAACCAACTGGAAAAAAGAGATCCAGAATCTTTAGGAAGAAAACAATTCCTTGAAAATTAAAATTGGACAAGGGGAAGTCAGCAAAGTAATAAGGGACCAAGAAATAATTAATCAAAATTTAAAAAAAAATAGAAGAGAATATAAACTATTATTATAAGAAAAGCAATTGATCTGGAGAATAGATCAAGATGAGAAAACATAAGAATAATTAGATTACCTTGTAATAATTTTAATTAAATTAACTAATTATTTAATAATTATCAAATTATTAATTAATTACATAAATATTTAAAGCTAAATTAAATTTAATTATTAAATAATATTTAAATAAATTAAATAATAATTTAATAATTGGATGAACAAAGAAACAAAAAGAATATTGATACAATAGGAATAATTAAATAATATAGTCCTGAAGTATTAGAACAAGAGGGGAAAGTAGAAATAAAAAAAAATCCACCAATCACCACCTGAAAAAGATCCTGAGAGGAAAATCTATAGGAATATCATAGCCAAATTCTGAAACACCTAGGTTAAGGAGAAAATATTATGAGCAACAAGAAAAAAAAATCAAAGACAGTAGAGTGACAGAATTACACAAGACCTAGCAGTAGATGCATTAAAAGACTACAGGTCTTAGAACACTATATATCAAAGAGCAATAGAACTGGGGTTACAGATGAAAATATCATGCCCAGCAAAGTTAAGTATAATCCTGACTGAAAAAAATAGACATTCAATGAATTGATAAACTTTCAGGATTTTGTTGCAAAAAGACTAGAACTTAACAGAAAATTTGATATGCAAGATCCAAGAGAAAAATGAGGTAAACATCAAAGACTAATTAATCAAAAAGGACAGTTTACTTTTTTACATGGAAATGTAAAGCATATGATTAAGATTGTCATTAGTAAGTGAGTAATTTGAAAGAAAGAAAGAGTAGGGTAAAGCTGAGAATGATGTGATTCTAAAAAGTGAAATGATGTAGGAAAAGGTAAAAAGTAATTATTTCATACAAATGAGGTATAAGAGGAAGAACTGACACAGAGGAATTAGATGGTTGAGGAGGGTTCATAGTTCTGGAACCCTGCTGTCATTGGGAATGGGTTAAAAAAGGAACAACACATGCGTACATACATACACGTGTGTATACATATATATATGTATACATGTATACATCTATACATGTATACATCTATACATACACTTATGTATGCATATATAGAAGGGCGTATATATGTATGTATGTGTGTGTGTGTGTGTGTGTATTGGCATAAAAGTTTTCTAAATTCAGAAAGAAACAAGAGGGTAAAGGGATAGGAAGGAGAAGAGGATAAGGGAGGGATAGGGAATAGGATTAAGGGGGATATAGAAAGGTATATAGATTTATGGGAATGGGATAAGGAGGGAACAATATATATATATATTCAGAAGGGTATGAAAATCTTCTAAATTCAGAAAGAAATAATATGGTAAGGGGATAGGGTAAGGGAGAGGATAAGGGAGGGATTCTTGGTGGGGCTAGGTTAAGGACTACGAGGGCATGGTAGAGGGTAAAAATAAAGCAGGAGAATGAGGAGGGATAGGAATAGGGTGAGAAAGATAGTGAGGAAAACAGGAAGGAGAAAAATATATAAGCAATTGTAGTTTAGAATGTGAATGGGATGAATTTAAGTATAAAATGGAAACTGATAACAGATTAAAAATTTGAATTCAACAATAAGATGCCTTCAGGAAATACTACAAAAATGAGAGGTATACACAAACATAAAATAAAAGTCAGTAATAGAATATATTAGAATAGAATAGGAATAGAATAGTAGGGATAGTAATCATGATCTCAGACAAAATTAAAGCTAAAGTACAATTTAATTGAAAGAGAATAATAGGAAAACTACACTAGGTTTCAGTCATATTAATCAATAGTTTTAGACCATATAAAATAATTAGATAATATAAAAATACGAGTATACCTGCCCAAACAGACATAGGAACTGTGCAAATATAAATACAAAACACCTTTTATACAAAGTTAGATCTAAGTAATTGAAGTAATATTTATAGTGCATTGTGAGGCAAAGCTAATGTAATAAAAATGAAAACTTTACCTAATATATTTATGTAATGCCATTCCAATTAAATTACTAAAAACATTATCTTACTGAGTCAGAAAAAAAATATTAACAGGGTTCATTTGGAAGAACAGAGAGTCAGGAATTTCAAGGAAAGCAGGGGAAAAAGATGTGAAGTGGGGCAGCTAGGTGGTGCAATGAAGAAAGCACTGACCTTGGACTCAGGAGGAACTGAGTTCAAATCCAGCCTCAGATACTTGACACTTACTAGTTGTGTGACCTCGGGCAAGTCACTTAACCCAAATTGCTTTGCTTTTCTGCCTTAAAAAACAAAACAAAAACTCCAAAAAGGATGTGAAGGAACTAAATTCAGTAGTATCAGACCTTAAATCATAAGGTGAGAGCAGTGTTGAAGTGTAAAATGGATAATTTTGATGATTTTAAATGAAAAATTTTCTGTATAAATAAAACTTATATAGCCAAGAATAGAGATTACAGAAAATTTTGGAGAAAAAACTCATAGGCAATCTCCCGGATAGAATATGATTGTGTTGGAATATTGTTGTGGTGTAGGAAATGATGAGCTGGTAGATTTAGAAAAATATAGAAAGACTTGAACTTATGAAGGAAGATGCTATCCATCTATAGATATAGATGACAAGTGGAAATGAGCACAATACAGTCTTATGTATATGCATTTGTATATAAAACACACCATATATATACATATGTATATATATATGTACACACATATATACATAAATGTATACTTACATAGACATATGTTTTTCTGTGTCTGTATATATTTATGTAAGTATGTGTGTGTATATATATTTTCATATCTGTGCTTAACTCTAGTTTTCTTGAGGCGGGGGAGAGAAAAGGGGAAAAATAAAGTATAAAATGCCCAGCAGAGGATGAAAGAAAACATAAAGAAGCAGAGAAAAGATTGACAGCTTTGAAAATAATGTGTAGTAATCATTATATAGGTTTTCTTAAAATGGAAATTTATTCCTTTATATTGAATCCTGTCTTATGTTCTGCTGTGTATGTGGCAAACCTTTTTTCTTATTTTGTATTTAATTTTTAAAAATATTTAAAAATCAAAGGAGAAAAAAAAAGAAAGGAATCTTTATGTTGTGACACTGTCACTTCTGTCTTATGTAAATGGAACCTCTCCTTCTGTGTTTCTTATCCATTCTCTTAATTCTGAAACTGAAAAATCAATAGCTGTAACCCCTGAAACACCTGCTTATGCTTACCATGGGTGCCAAAGCTTTTAATGCTTTAATAGCTCTTATAATGCCCTAAAATTGAGCAACATCTTACATAATAGAATGAAAATAGAACCTTTTGGAGAATCAGGAGTAGATGAATAGCTTCCTTCTTTCCTTGCTTCAAGACCTTCTTGGGTAATACAAACAGAATTATATTATGTCCTTTCTCTGAGGAGACTGAAAGTCTTTGCTTTTTCAAATTTTATTTTATTCCTTTCACTCTTTCAGTACCATGCCAAGAGGTCTCAGATGTCTGACAGGAACTTAACTATGGAATAGTAGTGGTAGGATGATTCCTATTAGGTCTGGCTTTGGGAGGGCACAAACAAAACCTTTTCTAGCATGACATAAACAAGGGGAGAAATTTGGCACTGTACATTTATGTCCACATTCTCTATCCTGTATAAATACAAATGTGGCTCAGGCACTAAAAATGCATTTTAAGCAAAAGTCATATGATTAAAACTGGGCCTACTCCCTATTATCCTTATTTCATATCCTTTGGTTCCTGTTTAGATGAGGCATGATGAGATCCATGGATTGGGACTCAGTAGACTGTAACCATGATAATGTTAACACTTAAACCAAGGTACTCAGGAGTTCTATGATTAAGAAAACAACCCCAATGGTTGTCCCCTAACAGTAACTGGTCCCTTATGAAGTACTAAGATGATAGATGTTTGAATTTTGGGCCAGTTAGATTATTGGCATCTTGGCTTTGAGAGGCTTGATATCAGCTTTGAAATCTACCTGAATATTGTATAGGTCTGTTCAATGTTGCATGTGAGTATAGGTACAATTTGACTCCACTTTTTGCAGATTATTAATGTTTTCATGTCTCATGTGCCTAGTAATTCAGATAAACAGTGCTATATTAAGCATTGTATGCTTAAAAAAAAGTAAATTAATGGCAGAATTGAGACTAAAATCCAGGCTTCCTTCGTTGACACTTAATTATTCAAATATCTTTAAAAATAAAATTTGAATGTCAAGCAATTACTTTAGGTACCTAGTAATTAAATGGCACTTTGGCTTAAAAATTGTGAGTGAAAAATATATTTTGAGTCTTTCTGTAGCTAAGAGTTTAGAAAAAGTAGTTTAAAATCTGCTTTTAAAGTCCTATGCACTGCCAAGTTTTCTCTTCCTTATTTAGAATTGCGCTGGCATTGGTTTGCTCTGACTCCAATATTGAATTACTCTGCTTTACAAACAAGTAATGGAGAGATAAGAGGATTAAAACTTTTGGAGACATATTTGGCAATAAACAATATTAAATCTTTCGCTGGGCTACAGACAGAATTTGGACAACACGCAGATCAAATCTTGAGGCATTTTGAGTCACAGAATTGAATTAAGGCAACTCTGAAGAAATGTAAAAAGGAACTCTGAGCTATAACACACCTGGGACTCCCCAGTGTCTAAACATATGGGCTTCTAGTCTTTAGAAAGCCAAGAAATCTAAACATAGGCATCCAATCAATCTGGAAGCCCAAGTTGATCAGGAATGAAGTTATTGCATGGGAACTCATTAAAAGAAATATATAGGAGAATTTGTTCGATTTTATTTTGGATAGCATTTTCATAGACTTCTGATGTACTTTGGAGCTTTGTTATTGCAGCTCTTGGACAATGTCGGGTGCTCTCCACTTTTTTTTTAGCCTACTATTTTAGAACATTGTTTCAATCCTAGGAGACTGGCACATTTATATAGGTTAAAGAGGATTTCAGTGTGAGATGGTTTTTGAGTTACATAGAGAAACATTGTGAGATCTTTCCCCACAAAGCACTATATACTGCTCAGGCATAAAAATAAATGGGTTTGTAAACTGACTTCTTGAAAGTTCAAGAAAATAGCAATGCATAAATAAGTGATAGGGTGATATTTCAAAATTTAGTACCCTTCAAAGTCTTGTTGTTCCATGGGGGCCAGTTACATGATGGTGATATTTGGGTTTGGGGTTTATCTCAGCTTTGAACATAGTCTTTCCCATTGACTCAAAAATAATTACTCACTTTTAAAGTATCTGGTCATACCTACAGTTTAAAATAAATAATAAAATTATTGAAGAATATAGTAATTTAGATGCTGTTCATCCTTGTCCATCCAAAGAGGACCACATCATCAGGGACATGATGCCATTGACATGCAAGTGAATTGGATTTAGATGAGGGAGGGCTGTGCAAAGTCACAAGTCTCACTTTTTCCTTTAGAGCCATCTGGGTCCAATGGCCAGATATGGATCAAGACAACTGGAGATGGCCCAGGATGCAGTGGGGGACCTTAGCCTTTTCTTTAACAGGTCCCACTTTGACAAGACAATCTCTAAATTCTGAATCTATAAGCCCATACTTTTTCTGTGATGGTGCTTTTCAGGATATAGAACTGTATGAAATTTATTATCAGTGTCTTTCAGATTGGGAGTGTGGTATGGAAGCATGATGGGGGAAATTCATAGGATCTTAAATTTAGAGCAATAGGTCATTGGAGGTCATCCAGCCCCACCTCCTTATTTTTCAGATAAGGAAATGAAGTCTCAGGGAAGTGAAATGACTTGTCAAAGCAAATGAGGCTAGAAAATGGTAGTGCTAGTATTCAAATAGAGGCAGGTGCTCTGATTTCAATCCCATCACTTCTTCCCTCATACTGTATGTATATGTAAACTGTATATTCCCATACAGACAGTATATAGTCTTATTAGACAGGACCTATTTTGCCTGTGAAAGAAAGAGGAAGGGAGCATTTAGATAGAAGTAGGCCAAGTTATAGATGAGTCCCTTAAGCACAACTTTGGACCAAAGGAATTTTACCAAGCTACTTGTTTAATCTTAACTGGCCTTCTTATTATTAATGTGTACAAAGGTGGTACAGGGTCTACTAACCTCTAAATTGATGCATTTCTAAAAGATTACCACAGAATTAAACCCTATAGACCTTAACCAATACCCTTCCCATTGAAGAATTAGCCTGAAAAATAATTGTGTGCTAGCTGCCTAGAATTTTTTGGTGTATTGTTTCAATATCTGAAACAATTTGGAGAACTGGGTTCGTGATCAAGTGATAAGGGCATATGTCCACCAAATTGGCTTAAATACTATTGGGAAATTTCGTAGTTAGGTCAATTGAATATGAAGCTCTATCTTTAAACCTTAAAATCAAGACATGTGACAGAAAGATAAAACTTTAATATCTTAATATTTCTCTGGAAAAATTGTTGAACATCAAGATGATATTAAAAGGAATTTGTTGGCCAGGTTTGTTTGGTTCACATCCGTAATCTCTGCTAATGGAGAGGTCAAGGCTGGTGGATTGCTTGAGTTCAGGAATTTTAATCTAAGTAGGGCTAAGTCAATAGAGTGTACACATTAAGTTCAGCACTAATATAGTAAGTCCCTAGAGTGGGGGACCATCTAAGCCTTCCTAGGGGGAGGCAAATCAATCTCTGGTTAGAAATGGAGCAGGTTCAAAGCTTATTTTCTGATCTGGAGTGGAACTGGGCTCACTACATTTCCAGTTAGGGTGCGATAGAGAAATCTAGTCTCAAAAAAGATCTTTCTAATCACAGAATTTGATGCTGTCTGCAAGTACTAAGGGGTAGATGTTTTAAGATGTGTAGAAATCTTAGCTGCATTCTTGGAATCATAGCAAATAAAATGCTTCTCCTGAAGGATTATTGGCTTGGGAATTTGGAGACTCAGGTTCTAGTCCCAGCTTTGCCATTAACTCTGTACGTTGTTGGACAAATCACTGATCTTCTTTAATTTTAGGTTCTATAGCTCTAAAATGAGGGAACAGGAATACATGTCATTTCAAGATCCCTTATTGCTCTAACATTCTCTAGTTCTGTATAAAGCCAGCCCTGAGTCCACTAAGAGAATACTATATAGGCTTTTAAAAATCTGCTAGTTAGTAAAATTGATTCTATCTTTGTACTTGAGAAAACACAGGCTAGATTGTTTTCAAATACATATCCTGAATGATATTGTATTATTTAGCTTCTTACACATAGACATAAATATGTTTAAGAAAATATTTCCATCTGTTAAAAGACAAAATATTTTTAAAGAAATATGGTTGGAGTAATAAAACTAGATGGTAATTATAACTTTCCCATTGATATAATCACATTAATAAACATATATAAAGGATGAGTTTATGTCCTAATACTCTTATTCAACTACAAAAGGAATTGATTTATCCATTTGTACAACAGTCTACAGAAGATCAAATTTAAATGAATAATAGTAGACTAACAACTTATCCCTCCATTGTTTCTATATTTTTCTATAGCTAACAGAGGTGGAGTGGTAGGGTCAAATGAAGTTTTTTTTTGTAATGAAAGAAAACATGAAAGTATTTACAATTGTAAGGGAAGCAGCCAGTAAACAGGAACAGATTCAAGATAAGAGAAAGAATGGAATGATAGAGGAAGAAATCCTGCTGGAAAATATGGGATGGGATTGATAATAATAATAATAATAATAATAATAATAATATATTTATAGCAACATAGCTGTAGAGCTTGAAGGGACCTTGGAGGTCATTTAGTCCAACCCCTTCTTCTTACAAATGAGGAAACTGAGTTCCAAAGAGATGAAATAACTTGTTAAACAGGAAATATATGCAGCAGAGCCAAGATTTAAATCCAGTCCTTTTAACTCTCAATCCAAAGCTATTTTCATCACAACAGGTATCATATAGTGCTTTCTAGTTTACAAAGTGCTTTCCTTTCTTTCTTTTTTTTTTTTTTTAATAAGCAATTGGGGTTAAGTAACTTGCTCAAGGTTACACGGCTAGTCATTATTTATGCGTGGGTGCTCATTTTCTGAGGCCGGATCTGATCTCGGGTCATCCCAACTCCGAGGCCGGCACTCTTACTCACTGCGCCACCTAGCCGCCCCATGTGCTTTCCTTTCAACAACTCTATGAGGTAGGCAGTTGTTATAGGAATGGGAATCTAAGATTTTCCCTGCTGCTAGGCTCTTTGATAGGCTTAAGTGACTCTGAGAACCCTCCTTGATTTGAAAATATACTCTGGCCCCTAATTGTCTGAATGTAGTCACATGGAACCTGTGGTGGGAGGCTTGTTTTTCAGGAATGCCCACACTGTGGTGCTTTGTGATTGGGCAGTGGATCAAGAGGGCTATGACATTATCTGAGCCAGGAGAAGGCTATATATACCCTGATGTGAGATTTTGCTTTGGCTTACTTTGAGAAGAGTTGTATGTGATTTGACCAGATGAGACTCTGGACAGCCATTGAGCCCCCCAGCTTTGAAAACCCAGATGATGGTGCTTCCCTCTCTAGTAACTGACTAGGTATGGATGTAATGGTCAGACAGTTGAAAGCCCTGTCTGCTGATCTGTTTCTCTGTCTACTTGTAACATCTGCTTGTAACTTGTTTGTATTCTCTGAAGTTCAGGGTGCTGACCTTTTCCCCCTGAACTAGGTAAATGACATATGTTTGATTAAAGCAAGATTGTTAATCCATTTTGTGTTGCTTTCCTTTAGAAAAACAGATCTAAGAACCTGTGTTGGCAGCCATTCCTGAGTATGCTAGGGTGCTTGCTGCTACAGTAGTGGACATATTGCTATTTATACTTTATGAAAAGGAAACTGATATCCAAAGTACTTAAATGGCTTGCTCAGAGTCAAACTGCTAGTAAATCATGGATCTGAGTTCTATTTCAGTACTGGTGCCATGATGTTGCCTCTTTATAGTGAAAAAGAGTCACTGATAGATGGCCCTCTAAATTATAAGCAATGTATATTAACATTGTAGGTAATCTACATGGAATGTATAGTAGTAATAATATGTATCATTTCAAATGACTGTTCTTGAAACGTTTCTTGATTATATAAATGTTATAAATTAACGAGTAAATGCAATACCTAATAAAAAATTTAGACATTGACCTATAAGATCTAATTTGTTTATTTTGACAAGGTTAGTTTAATTTTAATCATTTATGATTATGTTTCTTAGTATGCTGGGAAGATACTATACCCTTTTAATAAAAATTATTGTTTTAATAATATGAGATTTCATTATAACCACATTTTTTTGCTAAAAAGTGGGAAATGATTTGGTTTTGGTGAATCATCACACAATAGTGAAGAACAAACATATATTAAATTCCCACTGACTGGTCTTAGGGTACTGAGCATCTCAACAGTTTAGATAAGCCAAAGTTCATGTCCTCAAAGAGTTTATCACAAGACATCATTGGATATGAACATAAAGGTATATAATAAATACATTAGACAATTACAAAGCAAGGTGCTATAAGAGGTTGGAGAGGTGAATGTTATTGGCCAGGCATAGGGTAAAGCTTTCTGAGGGATTTATCATCTTAATTGGCCTTTAAAAGACTGGTAGAAATTCCAGAAAGTTAGAGGGAAGGCATTCTAGGCATAGTGAAAAGCCCAACCAAATTCTAAAGAAATTCTGAGCAAAGGTAGAGAAGTAGGAAAGTCTAGGTATTTTATGGGACAGTAAGATACCTTACTTTACATAGAGAATACCAGAAGGAATAAGTTGGAATAACACTAGAAAGGTAGGGTGACATCAGACTGTGGAATACTTTTTTTTTTCTGGATCTGTGATTTTATTGCTATAGGGAACTCTCAGTAAGGAAAACTCTTTGTCATTGCATTGTATAATCTAAGATTATAAAAACTACAGTCCTAGAGAGTTGCCTGTGTCAATGAGAGTACAAATGACTTGTTTGAGGAACTTGTAGTCAATATGAGTCAGAGGTAGAACCTGACCTCAGCTTTTTTGTGTTTAAGCTGGTCCTCTATCCATGCTGTTTCTCAGATCAACCAATAGGGTCATTCTAATTCTGATCTTAACTCCTAGTATGATGAATTTCTATGTGATACATGATATTTTCAGGAAAATTTGATAAATATTATTTCAGATAGAGTAAAATGTAGTACATAGGGAGCTGGCCTCAGAAGTCACTATCCTCTTAACCCACCATTTTCTCTAGGGTTATTCATTACAGATGAGTTGATTTGGTGGAGAAAGTTTCCTACCTGGGAGTTCCTCAAACCAATAAAATCATAGGTTCTGTCCCTCCTCCTCCAAATAAAGGTTGACCTAGGAATGTCCAACCTTTTTGTTTCCCATCCAAAAAAGAAAAACAAAAGGAGGTATCATATAGTGGGTGGAGAAAGTATAAAATAGTTAGGCAGGAAGACCTGAATTCAAGTCCTTCCTCTGACATATAGTGGCTGTGACCTTGGAAAAGTGAATAAACCTCCCAGTGCTCTAGGGGATTCTCTAGAACTATAAGTTGCAATGAAAATGCTTCATGGTAGGAGTTTCATCAACTGAAATATCACTATACCAATGAAATCACAAATCCAGTCTGTATCCTCTATCCCTTTAGTCCCCTCAATGTCTTGAGATCCCAAGTGAAATAATGTGGTAGGAAAGTCAAGATCTTGAGCAGGATGAAATATGGGACTCCCCCACTTTATCCCTTCCCCCAAGCATGCTTCTGTTCCCATTAGCTATTGCAATAAAATCACATATGCGTAGTTTGGAACCAGTTTGTGCAATCTCAGGGTGGCTAGGTGGCGAAGTGAATAGAGCACCGGCCCTGGAGTCAGAAGGACCTGAGTTCAAATCCTGCCTCAGACACCTAACACAAAAACTAGCTGTGTGACCTTGGGCAAGTCACTTAACCCCAAATGCCCTCCCAAAAAATATCAATCTCCCTGCATCTAATTATTTAGCAAGCACTTATTAATCACCTATTAAAAGCAAAGCAATGTGCTGGGTGCTTGGAATACAAAGACAAAAGTGAAAAATCAAGGAGCTTATGTTCTAGTGAGGGGATATAATGTGTTAAGAGAAAAGCACATATGGGATAGGGGGAAGAGGAGGAATCACAAAAAAGCTCCTATATAATATGGAAAATAAATTAAGCACCAAATGATGCTAGGAACCCAAGGGAGTAAAGATGAGGTGGGACATTTCAGGCTTGGGAGGATAATCTGTGCAAAGGCACAAGTAAGAAATGGAATGCCTAGTTATGGGAATGGCAGGTAGAAAAATTAGGGTAGAACATAGAATGCATGAAAGGAAACTATGTGAAAGCAGAGAAATGAAAAGAACTGAATTGACCACCAATATCAAAATCCAGTAAGAAATTGACAAAATTGGAAAAAAAACCCCATTCAACTAAAAACAAAACACAGTAATAAACTATTAGCTATTTAGTTAAAAAGAACAGGAAAACCAAATTATTAGTACTAAAACTGAAAATGGAGAATTCACAAGAACTGAAGAAGAATTAAAAGAAATTATCAAGAATTATTTTGCTCAACTATATACCAAGAGAATTGACAGCTTGAATGAAATACATGAATACTTAAAAAAATAAACCCAGATCAACAAAATAAGAAATAAAGAGTTTAAACAACTCAATTTCAGGAAAAGAAATTGAACAAGCAACAAATGAATTCCAAAGGGAAAAGAAAAATTCTAGAACCAGAAGGATTCACAAGTGAATTGTATTTCATTCAAATAATGAATCCAAATATTATACAGACTATTAGCTGAAATAGTGAAAGAAGGGATACTAGTGATTTACTTCTATGACACAAATAGGTCTTGATACTTAAACCAGGAAGAGTCAACAGAGCAAGAAAATTATAAAACAATATTCCTAATGAAAATTGATGAAAATATTGTAAATAAAATATTAGCAAAGAGACTGCAAGGGTAGCTAGGTTGCACAATGAATAGAGCACCAGCCCTGGAGTCAGGAGAACCTGAGTTCAAATCCAGCCTCAAACACTTAACACTTTCTAGCTGTGTGACCTTGGGCAAGTTCCTTAACCCCAATTGTCCTGCCTTCCCCCTCCAAAAATAAAAATAAAAAGAGAGACTATGGCAATGCATCACAAAGATATCACTGTATCTAGGTTAGATTTATGCTAAGAATGCAAGGTTGGCCTAATATAGAGAAAACAGTAAATTTAGCCATATTAAAAACAAAAACAAAAGTCATATGATTATATCAATAAATGAAGAAAAGCTTAAAAATTATGTTAAACATACTAGAATCATAACAATAGATGGATTTTTCCTTATCATGATAAATATTATACATCTAAAACTGAGTATATATTACATAAGAGGGATTGACTAGAATTCTTTCTAATAAGATCAGAGTTGAAACAAAGATTTCCATTGACATAGTTATAGAGATGCTAGCTGTAGAAACAATAAAAAAAATTTCAGGAATAAGAATAAGTAGAGAAGAAACAAAATTCTTACTTTTGAAGTGATATGATGATGTACATAGAGAACCTAGAGGGTCAAATAAAATTAATTGAAAAAACAAGTTCAGGTCGGGGCAGAACCAAGATGGCAGAGAGAAGGCAGAAAGTTGCCTGAGCTCTCCCACTTTCCCTCAGAAACAATGTTAAATCAAGCCTCTAAAAGAATTCTGGAGCAACAGTATCCACAAAAAGGTGGAGTGAAACAGTTTTCCAGCCCAAGAAAACTTAGAAGGACTTCAAGAAAGGTCTATCTCACTTAGGTAAAAAGGGAGTGGAGCCAGCAGCAGGCAGTATCTGGACAAGCCAATGGGAGGCTCTTAACCACACCACAGAGCAGCAAGTGAGGCCCTATGGTCCTGGCTCAGCAGGCCAGTGGCACAGCAGACCAGCTGTGAGGCCTCCAGCCCTTGTGTAGCAGGCAAACCGTCACCTCAGGAACCCAGAACACAAGAGGCACAACTAGACCAGGCCACCTTACCACAGTGAGCAAGCTGCCATTCCCAGAAACCTTGTTGTGAAAAGCCAGTAACCAGTCCCCTGGCCCTGAGTGCAAGAAGTTTGGGACAGTGCCCCCTGTACCCTAGGAGCAGAGAACAACTTACAAAAATGACCAAAAACCAAAAAAGAGACCTGATCATAGAAAGTTACTATGGTGACAGGGAAGATCAAAACACAAACTCAGATAAGGACAACACTGTCAGAATATCTACATGTGAAGCCTCAAAGGGGAATATAAATTGGTCTCAAGCTCAAAAAATCCTGTTGGAAGAGCTCAAAAAGGATTTTAAAAATCAAATAAGAGAGGTAGACAAAAAATTGGGAAACGAAAGTTATGCAACAGAATTATGGGAAAAGAGTCAATGGTTTGGAAAAGGAAGCACAAAAACTGACTGAATAAAACAACTCCTGAAAAAAATAAAATTGGCCAAATTAGGAAAAAAAAGGTCCACTGAAGAAAGCATGGATGAATGGATGAACATTTATAAAAATATAATTTAGCCAGGTTAACAGAAAATAAAATAAAATGCTTAACCCTATTTTAGAAAAAGAAATTGAACAAGCCATCAAGGAACTCCCTAAGAAAAAAAGTTTCAGGGCCAGATGAATTTACAAGTAAATTCTACCAAACATTTAAAGAACAAACAATTCCAATACTATATAAACTATTTGGAAAAAATAGGTGAAGAAATCCCACCAAATTACTTTTAAGACACAAATGTAGTTCTAATACCTAAACCAGGAAGAGCCAAAACTGAGAAAGAAAATTATAGGCCAATTTCCCTAATGAATATAGATGCAAAAATTTTAAATAAAATATTAGCAAAGAGATTATAGCAATTTATCAACAGGATAATATGCTATGACCAAGTGGGATTTATACCAGGAATGCAGGGCTGGTTCAATATTCAAAAAACTATTTGCATAATTAACCATACCAATAACAAAAGCAACAGAAACCATATGATTATCTCAATAGATGCAGAAAAAGGTTTTGACAAAATACAGCACTCATTCCTATTAAAAACATGAGAGCATAGCAATAGATGGAGCCTTCTGTAAAATGAAAGTAGTATCTCTCTAAAACCATCAGCAAGCATTATCTTTAGTGGGGATAAGCCTTCCCAATATCATCAAGGATGTTCATTATCACCACTATTATTTAGTATTGTATTAGAAATGTTAGCCTTAGGGAGGCTAGGTGGTGCAGTGGCCCTGGAGTCAGAAGGACCTGAGTTTGGATCTGGCCTCAGACACTTAACCCACACAAACAAAAACCTAGCCGTGTGACCTTGGGCAAGTTACTTAACCCCAATTGCCCTACAAGGGGCGGCTAGGTGGCGCAGTGAGTAAGAGCGCCGGCCTCGGAGTTGGGATGACCCAAGATCAAATCCGGCCTCAGAAAATGAGCACCCACACATAAATAATGACTAGCCGTGTAACCTTGAGCAAGTTACTTAACCCCAATTGCTTAAAAAAAAAAAAAAGAAAAAAAAAGAAATGTTAGCCTTAGCAATAAGAGAAGGAAATGAAATCAAAGGAATTAGAATAGGCAATAAAGAAACAAAGCTATCATTCTTTGCAGATGATATGATGGTATACTTAGAGAATTCTACACAATCCACTAAAAAACCCACTTGAAATAAGAAATAACTTTATCAAAGTTGCAGAATATAAAACAAACCCACATAAATTATTAGCATTTCTATATATTACCAATAAATCTTAGCAGCAAGAGATAGAAAGAGAAATTCCATTTTTAAAATGTTCTTTTTTCTGTCTTTATTAATTTGTTTGTTTACTTTTAGTTTACAAGATTCAATTCCATAATTCCTTGAGTTTCAAATTTTCTTTTCCACCCTCCCCAAGCACCCCCCCCCCAAAAAAAAAAAAACACGATGGCATGTAATCCAGTATAGGATCTTCAAATACCTTCACATTAGACATTAGTCAGGTTACAAAGCCAGGTTGTATGTAGCGGCAAGCACCCCAATATCCCCAGGGTAGCTGCCAATATAGGTTCTTAGATCTGCTTTTCAAAAGGAAAGCAAGTCAAAATGGGTTAACATCTCTTACTTTAATCAAACAAACATATACTACCTAGTTCAGGGGGAAAAAGGTCAGCACCCCGAACTTCAGAGTTACAGAACTTACAGATCAGACAGGCTTCCAAACTGTCCCAACATTACATGCATCAATACCAAATCACAGTTACCAGAGAGGGAAGCATCAACATCTGGGTTTTCAAAGCCAGGGGGCTCTCAACAACGGCTTCCCAGAGTCTCATCTGGTCAAATCACACAACACTTCTCAAATTGAGCCCCAAAGCAAAGCCTCTCTTCAGGGCTTATATTGCCTTCTCCTGGCTCAGAGAATGTAACAACCTTCTGGACCCACTGCCCAATCACAAAGTATCAAGGTGTGGGCTTTCCTGAAAAACAAGCCTCCCACCACAGGCTCCAGGTGCACTTAATCTAGGGGCAGGGAAGATCTTTAAATTTGCATTTCCATTACATTGTACTAGATGGAATGGAAAATGGTAAAGAGGAAATAAAGCCAAACAATATAAAGAAAGAGGTCAAGTAGTTTGCTTCAATCAGGATTCAAACTCAGTTCTTTCTAATTCTTTCTCTGAATGTAGACATCTCTCTCCATCATGAGTCTTTTGGGATTGACTTATATAACTGCGTTGCTGAGAAGAGTCTAGTCTGTCATAGTTGGTCATCACACATATGTGTGATGTGTGTCTGTGATTGTATAAAAATTTTCTCCTGGTTATACTCTTCTCACTCAGCATCAGTTTGTATAAGCCTCTCCAGGTAAATATGAAATCCATCTTCTCCTTGTTTCTTATAGAACAATAGTATTCCATTACATGCATATACCAAAACTTGTTCAGCCATTCCACAATTGATGAGCACCCCCTTAATTTCCAGTTCTTTGCAACTACAAAATGAGCTGCTATAAACATTTTTGTACATAAGCGTCTTCCTACCTCTTCTATGATCTCTTTGGGATATAACCCTAGAAGTGGTATTGCTGGGTCAAAGGGTATGAAATTATTTATAGCCCTTTGGGCATAATTCCAGATTGCTCTCCGGAATGGTTGAATCAGTTCACAACTCCACCAACAATGCATTAGTGTTCCAAATTTGCCCACATCCTCTCCAGCATTTGTCATTTTCCTGTTTTGTCATCTTAGCCAAGCTGACTGGTGAGATGTGGTATCTCAGAGTTGTTTTGATATGCATTTTCCTAATCATTAGTGATTTAGAGCATTTCTTCATATGCTTATAGATATCTTTAATTTCTTTCTCTGAAAACTGCCTGTTCATATCTTTTGACCATTTATCAATTGGGGAATGATTTGTATTCTTATGGATTTGACTCAATTCTCTGTATATTTTAGAAATGAGTCCTTTATCAGAGACATAGGTTGTAATTCTTTCCCAATTTCCCACCTCCCTCTTAATCTTCGTTACGTTGGCTTTGTTTGTACAGAAGCTTTTCAATTTAATGTAATCAAAATTATCCATTTTGCATTTTATAATGCTCTCCAGTTCTTGTTTGGTCCTAAAGTCTTTCCCTCTCCACAAATCTGGAGAGGGTAAACTATTCCTTGCTTTCCCAGATTGCTTACAGTATCATCCTTTATACCTAGATCATGTGCCCATTTAGACTTGATTTTGGTATATGGTGTTAAATAATCATTTATGCCCAGTTTCTGCCATACTATATTCCACTTTTCCCAGCAATTTTTATCAAATAGTGTGTTCTTCTCCCCAAAACTGGGGTCTTTGGGTTTATCAAACAATAGATTACTATACTCATTGATTGCTGTATTTCATATGCCCAACCTATTCCACTGAACCACTACTCTATTCCTCAGCCAATACCAAGTAGTTTTGATGACTGCTGCTGTATAATACAGATTAAAATCTGGTATAGCTAGTCCACCTGTCCTAGCATTTCTTTTCATTAATTCCCTTGATATTCTAGACTGTTTGTTCTTCCAAATAAATTTTGTTACTATTTTATCTAGCTCTATAAAGTAGTTTTTTGGTAAATTGATTGGTATGGCACTAAATATATAATTTAGTTTGGGTAAAATTGCCATTTTTATTATATTAGCTCAACCCAGCCACAAGGAACTGATATTTTTCCAATTAGTTAGATCTGACTTTATTTGTGTGAGAAGTGTTTTGTAGTTGTAATCATATAGCTCCTGGGTTTGTTTTGGCAAGTAGATTCCCAAATATTTTATAATGTCTACTGTAATTTTAAATGGGATTTCTCTTTCTATCTCTTGCTGTTGAATTTCGTTAGAGATAGGTATGCCAAGGATTTGTGTGGGTTTATTTTATAATCTGCAACTTTGCCAAATTTATTTATTGTCTCAAGTAGTTTTTTATTTGATTCTCTAGGATTCTCTAAGTATATCATCATATCATCTGCGAAGAGTGATAGCTTGGTCTCTTTTTTGCCTAATTTGAATCCTTTGATTTCTTTTTCTTTAATTGCTATGGCTAGTGTTTCTAGTACCAGATTGAATAAGAGGGGTGATAGTGGACACCCTTGTTTCACTCCTGATCTTAATGGAAAGGCTTCTAGCTTATCCCCATTGCATATAATACTTGCTGATGGTTTTAAATAGATGCTACCTGTTGTTTTAAGGAAGACTCCATTTATTCCTATACTTTCTAGTGTTTTTAATAGGAATGGATATTGTACTTTGTCAAAAGCCTTTTCTGCATCTATTGAGATAATTATATGGTTTCTGCTAGTTTTATAGTTAATATGATCAATTATACTGATGGTTTTCCTAATATTAAACCATCCTTGCATTCCTGGAATAAATCCTACCTGATCAAAATGTATTATTCTTGTGATAAGTTGCTGTAGTCTTTTGACTAATATTTTATTTAAAATTTTTGCATCTAAATTCATGAGGGAAATTGGTCTATAATTTTTTTTCTCTGTTTTATCTCTTCCTGGTTTAGGTATCAGTACCATATTTGTGTCATAGAAAGAGTTTGGTAGGGGTGGCTAGGTGGCGCAGTGAATAGAGCGCCGGCCCTGGAGTCAGAAGGATCTGAGTTTGGAGCCGGCCTCCGACACTTAATCCACACAAACAAAAACCTAGCCGTGTAACCTTGAGCAAGTTACTTAACCCCAATTGCCCTAAAGGGGCAGCTAGGTGGCGCAGTGAATAAGAGTGCCGGCCTCGGAGTTGGGATGACCCAAGATCAGATCCGGCCTCAGAAAATGAGCACCCACACATAAATAATGACTAGCCGTGTAACCTTGAGCAAGTTACTTAACCCCAATTGCTTTAAAAAAAAAAAAAGAGTTTGGTAGGACTCCTTCTTCACTAATTTTCCCAAATAGCTTGTAGAGTATTGGAATCAATTGTTCTTTAAATGTTTGATAGAATTCACTAGTAAATCCATCTGGCCCTGGAGATTTTTTTACTAGGGAGTTCACTGATGGCTTGTTTGATTTCTTTTTCTGAGATGGGGTTATTTAAGTAATTTACTTCCTCTTCAGTTAATCTGGGCAACTTATATTTTTGTAAATATTCTTCCATTTCACTAAGATTGTCAAATTTATGTGCATACATTTGGGAAAAATAATTCCTAATTATTGTTTTGATTTCCTCTTCATTGGAGGTAGATTCACCCTGTTCATTTTTGATACTCATAATTTGGTTTTCTTCTTTCTTTTTTTTTTATCATATTGACTAAGGGTCTATCAATTTTATTGTTTTTTTTTTTATGGAACCAGCTCTTAGATTTATTTATTAATTCAATAGTTTTCTTAATTTCAATTTTCTTAATCTCTCCTTTGGTTTTCAATATTTCTAATTTAGTATTTAATTGGGGATTCTAAATTTGTTCTTTTTCTAGCTTTTTCAATTGCATGTCCAATTCATTGACCTCCCTTTTCTCTAATTTATTCATGTATGCATTCGGGGATATTAAACTTCCCCTAAGAACTCCCTTTAATGCATCCCACAATTTTTGGTATGTTGTCTCATTATTATCATTCTCTTGAATGAAATTACTGATTGTTTCTATAGTTTCTTGTTTGACCCATTCATTCTTTAGGATTAAATAGTTTAATTTCCAATTAATTTTTAGTCTATCTTTCCATGGCCCTTGATTGCATATAATTTTTATTGCATCATGATCTGAGAATGATTCATTTAATATTTCTGCCTTTCTGCACTGAATTGTGAGGTTTTTATGCCCTAGTACATGGTCAATTTTTGAGTATGTACCATGAACCACTGAGAAGAAAGTATATTCCTTTTTCTCCCCATTCAGTTTTCTCCAGAGATCTATCATATCAAGCCTCTCTAACATTCTATTTGCCTCCTTAACTTCTTTCATTTTTTTTGAGGTTAGATTAAGGGGGAGAGAGGGAGGGAGATTAAGGTCCCCCACTAGTCTAGTTTTGCTCTCTATTTCTTCCTCTAATTCCTTTAACTTCTCCTCTAGGAATTTGGATGCTATACCACTTGGTGCATATATGTTAAGTAATGATATTGCTTCATTCTCGATGGTGCCTTTTAGCAGGATTTAGTTTCCTTCCTTATCTCTTTTAATTAGATCTATTTTTGCTTTTGCTTTATCTGAGATAAGGATTGCTAACCCTGCTTTTTTTACTTTAGCTGAGGCATAATATATCCTACTCCAGCCTTTTCCCTTTACCCTGTGGGTATCCCTTTGTTTCAAATGTGTTTCTTTGAGACAGCATATTGTAGGATTATGGTTTTTAATCCATTCTGCTATCCACCTCTGTTTTATGGGAGAGTTCATCCCATTCACATTCACAGTAATGATGACTATCTGTCTCTTCCCCTCCATCCTAATCTTTCCCCTGCTTATGTTTTTGTTTTTTCCTTCTCCCTTCCCCTCCTTAAGGCTTTCCCTTTTGACCACCACCTCCCTCAGTGTTACCTCCCAGTGATCCCCCTTCTTTACCTACCCTTTCCCCTTACTGCTATTTCCCTCTCCTCTAGTCCCCCACTTTTGACCCCCCCCCCCCTTACCCTCCTACTGCCTATAGGACACAATAAAGTTTTATACTTATCAGATTATGGTATTCCCTCTTTGACCCCAAACCACTGAGAGTAAATTTCAAACAGTGCTCCTCTCCCTACCTCCTTTCCCTCTATTTAATGAATTTTTGTGTCTATTCACGTTAGAATCTTAAATTTAACTGATTATGTTGATTCCTCTTTGAATCAGAACCAGTGAGAATAATGTTCAAATGATGTTTCTCTACCTCTTTCTTTCCCCTCTACTATAGTGTGTTTTTATGCCCCTTCGAATGGCATGCTTTACCTTTTTCTGTCTCATCCTTTTTTTTTTATCCCATTACAGTCCCTTTGATCCCCTTAATAAGGTTTTTCTTTTAAATCTTCAGATTAGTTCATTCATACCCACACCCTCTATCTATGTGTAACCCATGATAATCATGTAAATTTCAATATTAACAGTTATCAGCTTCTCATATCGGGATGTGAACATTTTGCTCTTGTTGCATCCCAAGTTATGAGCATGTGTGCGTGTGTGCATGTATGAATGTGTGAATGCGTGTTTTCCTTGTTTACCTTTTTATGTCTTTCTTGTGTTTTGTAACTGGAGATAAAATTTTCCATTGAGCTCTGGCTTTTTCATCAGAAAGTCTGGACGTCCCTTATTTCATTAAATGACCATCTCCTTGCCTGAAAGATTATGCTCAGTTTTGCCAGGTAGGTAATCCTTGGTTGCAATCCTAGCTCTTTTGCCCTATGAAATATCAAATTCCAATCCCTCCGATCTTTTAATGTAGCAGCTGCTAGGTCCTGTGTGATCCTGACTGTAGTTCCACAATATTTGAATTGTTTCTCTTTTGCTGCTTGCAGTATTTTCTCCTTAATCTTGTAATTCTGGAATTTGGCTACTATATTTCTTGTAGTTTTCAATTTGGGATCTCTTTCAGGAGGTGTCTGGTGAATTCTTTTGATAACTATTTTATCTTCTGATTACAGGACTTCAAGACAGTTTTCTTTGACAATCTCTTGGAGGATGTTGTCCAGACTACTTTTTTCATCAAGGCTTTCTGGTATACCAATAATTCTTAAGTTATCTCTCCTTGATCTGTTCTCTAGGTCAGTTGTTTTTCCAGTGAGATATTTTACACTTTCTTCTAATTTTTCAGTCTTTATGTTTTGTTTGATTGATTCTTGGTGCATCATAGAGTTCTGAGTTTCAATTTGACTGATTCTAATTTTTAGCGAATTATAGTCTTCAGTTAGTTTTTTTTTTCTTTTTGGAGGGCAATTGGGATTAAGTAACTTGCCCAAGGTCACATGGCTAGGTTTTTGTTTTGTGTGTATTAAGTGTCTGAGTCCAGATCCGAATTCAGGTCCTTCTGACTCCAGGGCCAGCGCTCTATTCATTGCACCACCTAGCTGCCCCCTTCAGTTAGTTTTTAAAGTTCCTTTTTTGCGGGGGAGGTGTTTTCTCCAATTACTTCACTCATTTTACTTTTTAAGGATTTCTTTTCTTCAGTAAAACTTTTTTCCAATTTGGTCACTGCCTCCCTAATTTGGTCTTTAAAATCTTTCTTAACGTCCTCTAAGAATGCTTTTTGGGCTTGAGACCAGTTCATATTTCCTTCTGTGGTCTCAGGTGTGGATAAATAGTCCAAGTTGTCCTCTGTATTTTGTTGTTCTTGATCTACATAAAAAGATCTGATAGATTTTCTTGCCTTTCCCTTCTCCTTCTCAGCTTCCTTCCTTCCCATTGTAATTTCAGATTTCCTAATTTCTCAGGCTGTGAGCTAAGGGCCTGTTTGTTGAGTTTGAATGCTGTAGCCTCAGGTGTCTAGTTTGAGGCCAAGGCAGGAGTCTCAGGGAGGTATGCTGATGAGTACAGACTGCCATTTCATATTTCTGCCTCTATACCCCTGGGCTATATCTCAGGCAGGCTTTTGATGGTCAGGTAAGGTGGGGCTTGTTGGAACCCCTCCCCCTCTTCTCTTCAGACTCCTTGCTGACTCAGTTACACCCCTTCTCAATGACTCCCAAGCCTGAGGCTATTTCCACTATCTTAGGATTTCACTCTGGGTGGGACACTTATCTTTGTGTTCTCTAGGCCATGGAGGAGGAATCAGAGCAGCCAGAGTTTACTTTATCATTCTGGCTCCAGGAAAAACAGGCAGGCCATTTCTAAACTTCCTGGCTGGGGGCTGATAATCCCAGGAGAAGCTGCTTTCTCTGTTGGGTGCCAGAGTCCTCTCTTATCTGGCTCCAATGATTCCTCCAGTCCTAGTCCCATGGTGAGATGCTGGGAATCACCCTTGGGATGTGTGAGTCTGCTAGCTAGGGCTCTTTCTCTCAGCTGCACTCCACCCTCTACTCTGAACTGCTGCAGCTCCCATGTGGGTCGCACTTTCCCTGTCTGGATCCACTGGGCACTTTCGTGGCCAGGATTCTGCCACGATCCATCTCCCAGTGGATTCTGTCACTACAAAATCCGTACAGATTCACTATTTAAGGTTTAGTGACGGGATTCACAGAGGAGCTTGGAGAAGTTACTGCTTCTGTCCTGCCATCTTGGCTCCACCCCCTCTCTCTGAGAAATTCCATTTAAAATAACTGTAGATCATATAAAATATTTGGGAGTCTACCTGCCAAGTCAAACCCAGGAACCATATGAACACAATTACAAAATATTTTTCCCACAAATAAAGTCATATCTAGACAATTGGAAAAATATAAATTGCTCATGGGTAGGCCAAGCTAATATAATAAAAATGACAATTCTACTTTAATTAACTTATTCAGTGTCATAACAAACTACCAAAATTATTTTTTAGAGCTAGAAAAAATAATAAAATTCACCTGGTCAACAAGAGATCAAGAACATCAAAGAAATTAATGCAAAAAATTGCAAAGGAAGATGGCCTAACCATACCGGGTCTAAAGGAGCAATCATCAAAACTATTTGGTACATGCTAAGAAAGTGGTGGATCAGTGGAATAGATTAGGTACAGAAGACACAGTAGTCAATGACTATAGTACACTGTTGTTTTATAAACCCAGACTCCAGCTCCTGGGAGAAAGACTCACTATTTGATAGAAATTGCTGTGAAAACTGGAAGACAGTATAGTAGAAACTAAACATAGATCAACGTCTCACATTTGTATATTAAGAGAAGATCAAAATGGGCACATTGTTTATCTATAAAGGGTGAGATCATAAGCAAATTAAGAGAGAAAGAAATTGTTGACCTTTCAGATCTATGGAGAAGGGAAGAATTTATGACCTAACAAGAGACAGAGAACATTATGAAATGCAAAATGGATAATTTTTATTATACTAAGTTAAAATTTTTTTGTACAAAGAAAACTAATGTAACCAAGATGACAAGGAAAGCAGAAAGGTGGGAAACAATTTTTACAAAAAGTGTTTCTGATAAAGGCCTCATTTCTCAAATATGTAGAGAACTGAGTCAAATCTATAAGAACATAAGTCATTCCCCAATTGATAAATGGTACCATTTATTACAATTTATAGGATATGAATAGGTAATTTTCAGATGAAGAAATTAAAACTATCTATAATCATGTGAAAAAATGCTTTAATCAATGTTTATTATAGAAATGCAAATTAAAACAATTCTGAAGTACCATCTCACATGTATTAGACTGGTTAATGTGACAAAGAAGGAAAATGATAAATGTTGAAGAAAATGTGGGAATATTGGGACACTCATGCATTGTCGGTGGAGTTGTGAACTGATTCAACCATCCTGGAAAGCAATTTGGAACTGTGCCAAAAAAGCAATCAAACTGTGCGCATCCTTTGATCTACAATATCATTACTAATTCTGCATACCAAAGAAATCATATAAAACACTTACATGTACAAAAATGTTTATAGCAGTTCTTTTTGTGGTGGTAAAAATATTAGAAATGCCTATCAATTGGAAACGGCTGAACAAGTTGTGGTATATGAATATAGTGGAATATTATTGAGCTATATGAAATGATGAGCAGGTATATGTCAGAAAAAGACTGGAAAGACTTGCACGAACTGATCCTGAGTGAAGTGAGCAGAACCAGAACAATATTGTACACAATTACAGCAACATTTTGTGATGATCAACTATGACTGACTTAGCTCTTTTCAGTGATACAATAATCCAAGAGAATTCCAAAAGATTCATGACAGGAAATGTTATTCACATCCAGAGCAAGAACTATGGAGTCTGAATGCAGATAGAAACAGACTATTTTCACTTTTTTTTGGTGACTTTTCTCTTTTGTTCTGATTCTTCTTTTACAACCTGACTAATGTGGAAATATGTTGACATGATTGCATATGCATAACCTACATCAGATTGCTTTCCCTCCTAGGGAGGGGAGATGGAAAGGAGGGATGGAGAAAAAATGTGGAAGTCAAAATTTTATAAAAGATGAATATCAAAAATTGTCTTTACATGTCATTGGAAAAAATAAAATACTATTGACAAAAAAAACCAAAAATAAGTTCTGCAAAATTGAGATAGGTAAATATTTAATTGGAAAAATAATCCTTGTAGCAAGTTTATCTGATATATGTTTCCAAGTTATATAAGAAATTTATTTAAACTTATAAAAATAGGAGTCATTCTCTTATAAAGAGTCTAAGAATATGAATAGACAGTTTTCAATGGAACTATCTGTAGTCATATGAAAAATATTTCAAATAAGTAATAATTCCAGAATGTAAATGAAAACAATTCTGAGGTTCCATTTTACACTCATCAGATTGGCAAAGGTGACAAAAATAAATGACAATGTTGGGGGGAAAGAAAACACATTGACACACTGTTTGTGGAGTTGTGAATCAGCACAACTGTCCTAGAAAGCAATTTAGAATTATGCATGAAAAATTGCTAAGTAGTGCACTTTGACTTAACTATATAACAAGGAGATTTTTTTTAAAGGAATAGGCCCTATATAATATTTATAATAGCTTTTTGTTTTGTATGGAGAGAAAAAATTTAGAAACTAAGGAATGTTGATCAGTTAGGGAATGGTTTAGCAAATTGTGGGATGTTAATGTAATATACTATTTTGTTATATTTTGTAAGAAATGAGGAAGGGGATAACTTTAAAGAGACATAGATAGGTTTGTATAGAGTAGAAAAATGAAATGATATACAGCAAAGTGAGCAAAATTAAAACAATTAATACTATAACATCAATTTTATGGGGGAAATTCTTTTTTGAAGGACTTAAGAACTTTAATCAACTAAATGATCAACATGGTTCCACAACAGATAAAGTCTAACCTCATGAAGAGAGATGATGGGCTAATATGCTGAATAAAAAACCATTTTAGGATGTGACCTTTGTGGGAATCTATTCTGCTTGAATGTGCTTGTATATCAGTGATCTTCCTTCCTTCCTTCCTTCCTTCCTTCCTTCCTTCCTTCCTTCCTTCCTTCCTTCCTCCCTCCCTCTTTCTTTTTTTTCTTTCTATGTGGGTGAAAATTAAAAAAATAAATGCTTGATATGTTTTAAAAATTCATAAAATAAAATTAATATAAAATAAATGCAAGCTCACAATAAAAAAAAAGAAATTAAGCAATATGAAATTAACTGCGAAAGGTAGATTGGAGTTAGATTGTGAAAAGTTTGTAATGCCAATTTGAGTGGTCAATATTTTGTTCTAAAGGTAATAGGGAACCACTGAACATTCTTTTGAACAGAGGAGTGAAATGATCAAACATGGTTTAGGGAGATTATTTTGGCAGCTCTATGGAGGATTAGAGAGGAGTATAACTAGAGATTGGTCATGGTATTTCTTCTGTATTTTGAGGAACAGTTTCTTCAAGGGGCAAGAATAGAAATAGTATAGTAATGACACTGAATCCTGACTGTGTGTACTGAAAGAGCACTAGGCATTGAGAGATTTAACTGTAAAATCATGGGGTCATAGGTTTAGAGCTGGAAGGAACCTTAGAGGCCATCTAGTGCAAGCTCTTTATATTACAGATTAGAAAACTGAGGCTTAGGGAGTTAAGGAACTTAACTGAGGTCACACAGGTAGTTAATGTTACAGACAGTATTTGAACATAGGTCCTGTGATTCCAGAGTCTTTTCTCTTTGGCATCACCACTTCCTACTTGTTTGACAGCGAGGAGGACACTTAACCTCTTACCCACAGTCACCTTATCTATATAATAACATATGCACTATGTAGCTCACTGGGTTGTTACGACAAAAATGCTTTGAGAACCATAAAGTATAATTCATGTAATTCATTATTATTTCTTTGTCCAGGTACAAAGTTCATAAATATATTGTGTGGAGTAGGACAGGTTCCTTTAAAATTCTAGTGTGCCTTTTGAAAATGATGATAACACAGAGTAAAACATACTGAAATTTATTAAAAATAAGTTCTTCAGGCATATTATGAGCATCTTTCTATAAAGATATAGCAGTCTCAAAAGGGGCTCTCATCTAATATGGAATCCAATTGTGTTTAGGCTAAGCCAGGGGTGGGGAACCTGTGTCCTTGAGGCCACATGTGGTCCTCTAGGTCCTCCAGTGAAGTCCTTTGACTGAATCCAAACCAAAATCCAAATAAATCTTGTTCTGTGAAGTTCGATTTCAGTGAAAGGACTGCATTTGAGGACCTAGACTTTCATATATGAGCTCAAGCTTGCAGGTTCCTCACCCTTGGAGCAATACTAGCTCACATATCTAATCTGCAACTCTTGTTAGTTGTGTGTTTCTGAAAAAGTGACTCAACTTTTGTTTGCCTCAGTTTCCTCCTTTATAAAATGGAGATTATAATGGCACCTACCTCCCAGGATTGTAGTGACGGTCAAATGAGATACTAATTTTAAAGCACAATGCCTGGCACATAGTAAGTGCTATATATGTTATATATATATATATATATATATATATATATATATATATGTGTGTGTGTGTGTGTGTGTGTGTGTGTGTGTGTGTGTGTGTGTGTGTGTGTGTGTGTGTGTGTAAATAATGTTATTATTTCATGATTTGCAAAACCATTTTTACAGATCATCACATTTGTTCTTCACTACTTTGTGAGGGAGGTACTATTATCTTCATTTTACAGATGAGGAAACTAAGGGTGGGGGAGGTTTTCCTCAGATTTTCTCTGTCTTGCCCAGGCTCACACAATTAGTGTTTGAAGCAGCTGAATTCAAACCCAGACTTGGAGCCCAGCATTACATCTACTTATGCCATGCTGGGGCCTCAGTAAATGCTCGTTCAATTGAAATAATGGTCTAAGCCCTGGGGTTGCTTATAAAACACCATTAATCTTTGATTCCTATAGTACTTTACACAGCTGTAAATGGTTTAATAGTTAGCCTTCTAACTGGCTGAAGCCTAATTGCTTTTGGAGAAATGGTTTCTCTTTCTTTCCACCAAGACAAAGCCAAAGAATCTCCTCATCAACTAACCTGAAAATAGACATTTACAGAACTCAGTTCGAGGGTAACTTGTGTATGTGTATGTGTATGTATGCAAATATGTATGTCTATGCATGTGTATGTATATATAATGTACACATTCATACCCACATATATGAACAATTTAAGGCCTTTGAAGTGCTTAAAATAATAATAATAACAATAATAACTAGAACATATATCAACTGAAGATTTTCAAATGTTTAATATTATCTACTTTGAGTCTGATAATAACCTTATAAAGCAATTATGGTATGACTTCCATTTTCTAGGTGAAGAAATTTAGGCTTATGTGGTTACACAGCTAGCAAGTTTTGGAGGTGGGATTCAAATCCAGATCTTTCTGATTCCAAGTCCAAAATCATAAATATGAAGTAGATTGGCACAGAAAAAAATAAGCAAGTGATATAAACTTTAATATCTTACAGTCATAGTAGCATTTGATAGACTTTATGATGACAGTGGAAAGAGTTTATATGTTTGGGTTCAACAATCCCAAAATGAGACTCTTCTACCTAACATTGGAATCCACTTGTTTCTAAACTAAGTAATAATAGCTCACATTTATATAGTGAACTGAGAGCTGGTTTTGGTGCCAGAAAATCTTGGATTCAAATCTTGACTCTTACACATACTGACCGTGTGTCCTTTGGTAAAGTGATTAACCTCTCTGTGACCCAAGCAACTCTCAAAGAATATAAGTTGGAAAGCAGTTGTTCATCTACCTCAGCAAAGGGAATTTTCTCACCAGGGAGCTCCTTATATTGATGAAACACAGGCCTGGACAAAAATAAATGACAATAATTATGCTTAAGATATTAAAAATGGAATAACTTGTTTTGGTTTTATCCTCTCCACAGCAATATCTTGGCAGTAGCATGCAACAATCTTTGGAGTTAGCTTGTGTGGAAGGGGTAGGTGTTAAAATGCCATAACATGTAGAGAAGAATATATATTCATTTCAGAATATCACAAAGTCTGGAGGGAAGGATGTTATGGCAATAAAACAGATGTGAGAAACAAATTAGTGGCCCTGATAGTGCATCTGGAAATATTGCTAGGTGGCCATTTTTGCTTCCCTGCCTCAGCATGGGAGCATTACCATGGCTTAATAGTGTGTAAGTTTTTTTTATTGTTATCCAGGAAAAGTCATTTATTTTCCCTTGCTAGCAAAGGTCAGCAACTCAAAATAGCAGACCTTACATTTGGGATATTCCTAAGAATAGCTCAAAGTGTTGCTTTACTATATAAATATTGAATAAAGGGAAGTTGTTTATTTTTTTAAAAGCGAAAGCAGGTTTAAAAAAAATCTTACATGTTTATACTCAAATGTAAGTGATTATCAAGAGATACATTCTTGCTGTGCCAGCAGGTATGTACATTTATTCATGTTTTTATATACCCTGAAAGTGATTTAAAAGATGGCCTGTACTAAGGTTTGGAAATGTAAATTCTTCAGGCTTCTTTAAGGGTGGCTTATCTTTGCTGGAATCCTTCATTCACAATATTTATTACTGATTTTATCACTTCTGATTTATGTTCTTTTCATAAATTGTTTCTTGGTCTAAAATTGTATTTTGTTGGAGAGTAATTTAAAATCAAACTGTCAGCCCAGAATGGAATTGAATTATGCTGGTCTCAGATATTTTAAAGAAACTTGTTTTATCAGAGGGGGATTATTCTTTCAGGAGATGGCAGCACAAGACGTCATAACTTCTCCAATTGTTCACCAGTAGAAACTTTACCTTTTCAGAGAGCTCATGGCACCAGTATAGCAAGAATATATTTTAATTTCCATTTCAGTTACATCGAGTACATGGCTTCACACATATTAAGGAAATTTTCTTTTCTGTGTAGGACTCCCCTCTGAACCAAATGTTAATGTTTTTGATTAGAGACAGTTTTGAGACAGTGAAGTGACATTCTGTAGCGTTTGGTCTATTTTCTACTCCAGTGAGTGAGTACAGGTACTTACTGATAAAATAAGGATGAAAAAGCCAGAATTTAACCATCTGGTAAATGCCACCTCAACCAATGAGCTGGGACAATAAAGGCATTATCTGGTTTCCATTTTTTAACTATGTCCCATAAATATGCTTAGTTACCAGTTGGGAAGATAGAATCCTGTAAAGCACTTCTAAAAAATAACGTGGTGAGATAATTCACCCAAGTTACTTTTCTAGATTGTAAATTTAATGTACTTATTGGTAGAAGAGGACAAGATTTATTGAGCTGAAACCTTTGTAATTTGCTTTCAGCATCTTTTAAAAGCTGACATTGGGAGATGCCAATTTTATTTTATTCAAATACCTCAATAAAAGAATACAAAGCATTCTTTTAAATATCTCTATTCTACTTAAATATCTCTATTCTTTTAAAAAGTGAATTTTTATTAGAAACATTAACATCAATAAAAACAATTAAACTTGTTTCATAACTATTTACATGTAATTTTAATGTATAAAATATCATAATGTTATTTTAGTCACTCCAAGTCCCCCAAACTTTCACTGTCCAGTCTTATTTCATGTGACCATAATATCCTCCATTTTTATGGTTTTGGGTTCTTTTTATTTGCATTATTTCATAATTTTCTTTCTAGCTTTTGTTTTGTTATCTCCATCTAGTTGGAATTAACTGCATTACAACTTTCCATTATATTAATGTATCATAATTTATTTATCCACTTATGCTGCTCCTCTTGTATATTTTTTCATTTGCTAATGTGCCATAGTCATTTCATGCCCACAAACATTTATTATCTTTTGTGAGAATCATCTATAAAATGGGAATAATGATGCCTTCCTATTTCAAAGGGTTGTTGGATATTAATAACTCATAGATTTTATTTTGTAATTTGCATAAATGCTGCTCTGATAATCTTTGAACATATAGTTTCCCCTTTCTTCTTAAGTAATATGTTGAGGGTGTGTTCTCAACAATGAAATTATTGGGTCAAAATTATTTTTGTAATTTCTTTTAATTTTATTTGATTCTTGTCCATATCTTCCTATTAATTCTCCAGAGGCCATCCTACTTAGCAGACTTGGGACTGAACTCTTCCTTATACTGTTAGAATACTTTCTAGAAACATTCTACAAATTTTCAATTCCATAAGCAATGATCGAATATATCAGTTTCTTTTACAAGCTTACTAGCACTGAACTTCCTGATTGTTACATTTTCCCAATTTTATGAGTGCATTGTTATGACTTTAATTTATTTGTACTAAACTGATTGATTTAACTAGAAATAGCATTAAATAAAAGGAACCTTTTTTTTTTGGTAGACATGACATCTTTTGAAGCATACCTATTTTATTATAATTCTTGGTAATCATCTGAATTAACAGTGAGTAAAGAGTTCTTTAGCAGATCTGTGGAAATCCTTTGGATGGAGCCTATCATTATTTCTACTCACATATTTTTCCATGGCACTGATCATTACCATTTTCTCTCTACTTCCCTTTAAGAGACAATTACAAAAGATTATAAAAAGATAATAAAAATTCCATTTGTACAGTACTTTAAAATCATTTTAATATAGGTTATCTACTTTGATTACCATAATACCCCTGTGAGATGGGAAGACATATTATTACCCCTTTATAGATAATTCACCCAAAAGACAATGAATGCATGTAGCAATTAATTGGATATGGCTATTAGCAATGAAATACTACACAGAAGAAGCAGTACAAAATATGTCAGCCAAGCATATAACCAACAAAGGGTATTGGTCACAGTGAGACAGAAGGATGGATGGCACACGAGGCATTTCTCCACTGGTAATTATACAATATCCAAATGTCTAGGGGAAAAGTCTGAGAATATTAGATAGATAGCCTGTGGAACCTCCTTGTGGAACTTTATCAGAAGTCATGGGTAAGAAGTGCATAGGATGAAGAGGAATGAATGGGTTATGATCTATACAGGGGAAGGTAGGAAGTACCTACATTGATGTGATCATAGATTCATCAAGTAGTTGAAAGTCATAGATAGGAATACTGACCACTAAGAGCTCTATGGCTTATTATAGGTCATGTATTTAGAAAGCAATAGAACAAAGCCAGAAACTAGGCTTCTTGGTGCCTTATACATTATTCTTTTCATTATATATTTGATGGAGAGCCAATTTCAGGTCCAGGAAGGCCTGGGTTCAAGTCTCACCTCTAACATATATTAGTTATATGACTCTTAATCAGTCATATAATTTCTCAGTGATCTAGACAACTCTAAGAAGACTAACATGTTGCAAAGAATGTGCTAACCCACATTAGTATAAAGAGTTTCTTCACCTAGGAGATAACCATTACAATTCACAGGTCCAGTCTCTATCCTTGCCATACTGTCTTGTGCAAAGGAGTGTAGGAAAGTTCACAATAGATCCTATTATTTACTTGGCTAGAGACCAATGTGAATAGAAGATGAATTATATGAAGCAAGGAACTGAAGAAAGAAAACATTTCTTATGGCATTAAATTCAGAACAAAGAAATTTGTATTTTAGTTATAAGTCAATTATAACATGTCATTTTATAGATAGTATTAGAATGTTGCTTGAGACTTGGAGATTAAATGATTTGGTCATGGACAGATAGTAAATGACAGAGGCAGAATTTGAACCCAAGGCTTTCTGACACCAAGTCCAATGCTGGCAGCTATACCATGCTACTTCTATCTAGTTTTGCTGTTGGTCAGTGGTTTTTTAGTCATGTCCAGTTCTTTGTGATCCAATTTGAAGTTTCCTTTTTCTTTCTTTTTTTTTTTTTTTTTTTTTTGCTTTTTGTAGGTGTAATGGAAATGCAAATTTAAAGATCTTCCCTGCCCCTAGCTTAAGTGCACCTGGAGCCTGTGGTGGGAGGCTTGTTTTTCAGGAAAGCCCACAACTTGATACTTTGTGATTGGGCAGTGGGTCCAGAAGGTTGTTACATTCTCTGAGCCAAGAGAAGGCTATATAAACCCTTAGGAGAGGCTTTGCTTTGGGGCTCACTTTGAGAAGTGTTGTGTGATTTGACCAGATGAGACTCTGGGAAGCTGTTGTTGAGAGCCCCCCGGCTTTGAAAACCCAGATGTTGATGCTTCCCTCTCTGGTAACTGTGATTTGGTATTGATATAATGGTAGGACAGTTTGGAAGCCTGTCTGTTTGATCTGTAAGTTCTGTAACTCTGAAGTTTGGGGTGCTGACCTTTTTCCCCTGAACTAGGTAATGTGTGTTTGTTTGATTAAAGTAAGCTTGTTAACCCATTCTGAGTTGCTTTCCTTTTGAAAAGCAGATCTAAGAACCTGTGCTGGCAGTCACCCTGGGGATATTGGGGTGCTTGCCGCAACAGTAGGGCAGAAGGCAGGTCAATTGGAGTTAAGTGACTTGCCCAAGGTCACACAGCTTGTAAATGTTAAGTGTCTGAGGCTGGATTTAAACTCAGTTCCTCCTGACTCCAGGACAGGTGCTCTATTCATTGTGCCACCAATTTGGGATTTTTTTTGGCAAAGATACTGGAATGGTTTGGCATTTCCTTCTCCACCTCATTTTACAGATGAGGAAACTGAGGCAAACAGGGTTAAGTGACTTGCCTAGGGTCACATAACTAGTAAGTGTTTGAGGCTGGATTTGAATTTAGGAAGAGTCTTCCTGACTGCAGATCCAATACTCTCTCCATTGTGCTATTTAGGTGACAGTTTTATCTAGTTAATTTACATCAAATAACTGTGTCTAGAAGGTGTCAAACCTATTCTGAAAATGATCAAGGCCAGATCTCAGATGAAATCACTGTAACAAATCTCTTAAATTCAAGGAAAGATGTTTTGCCAAAATATCTCAACAATTGAGATACAAAACAAAAGAAAAACAAAAGTTTTCATTGGAACTCTCAGGACTCAGATTGTGTTTTCAGCTCTTTTTGGATAGTCTTTGGTTAAATACTGCTACTACTTCTGTAATTAACCCAAACTGTGTGGAAAGTACAGAAGTCAGATGTGTTGAACTGCTGACTTATGTTCTCCTTCAATCTAGCTAAGCTAGACTGTCTTGCACTTGTAATAAATATATACCCCTATTCATTATGAAGCAAAAAGGCCACAACTCAAGGTGATGCATTTGACATTAGAAGCAAAGTCTTCGATGGATTGGAGTCTATTTCAATAGGCAGAGCAAAAGTTCCAGGAGATCTCTGGGAGGAATCCAATATTGGATAACTGTTTCCACAGTTACCAAGACTCAAGAAGATAAGTGAATCATGGAGTGCAGCTGGATTTAGGTTGTGGCAATTATGTAGCTATTTACCCCTCAGTGACAACTTGAGAGCTTGCATTGTGGTACATTTTGGGTGCCATTTTCCTACAGGGGCATGTTTATGTTATAGATGGTGCACACGCCTCTGGTAAGGCTTCAAATGGTTCTTTTGGGTTGAGAATTAATGAGGTTAAATTAACTCAGTCATTTAATGCACATTTTATTGAAATTCAAGCTGTTCAGGCTGTTGCAGTTAATATAAGTAGCCCAGAATGTTGCCAGTTAAATGTAAGTTACCCATCAGGGATGCAGGCATTGCTACTGACAGGGATAAGGCAATTTTACTTGGTGATGAAGTTCATTATTAAGAAACTTTCACAATATTTTTTCTAGTAGTAGAGAAGCTATTATTTATTAGTTTTTTTTAATACCATATATTTGGTAGGCTGGTTATTACTTCCTGTCAGAGTTTCCAGAGAAGGTCTGGCTGTGACTTCAACAACTTCTTAACTCCCTTTGGTCAGATTTTGGAGAACAAAATGTCAATCAGATACAAATAAGTGAGTTGGATAAAAATCACTTCTCCCTCTCATGAGGAGTGAACATGACAGTTGGTGTTAGAACTGTCTTTTGCTATTGTAGTCCTACAAAATCACAAAGATAAAATATCTGGAGTATAGAATATAAAAAAGATAATATGCTAGCATCACCTCTAACTCAGTCGCATGACATGGCACCCCAGATCCTGCCTTTAATTTGACCAGATTCTGGGTGCATTGGCAAGTGTCTGTGCCTAATTATTCCCCTTTCTTCACTCTATTCTATGACCTTAAGGGCACCTGTATCTAACTAGGGGCCCTCTTCTTCCCTGCTTCATTACTTAACATCCTTCCTTTTGAAAGTAGCTTCTTCTTTCTGCCGTTCATTTTCTGTTTTTACCAAGCTCTCCAACCTAGTCACCCTTTCTACATCTGGAATACATTTTAGCTACCAGATTAACAAAAAAAAAAAAGCAAACATGAGATGCCAAGGCCTTGGGTGCTTACTGTTGTACATCCAACATGCTGTTCCATCACTCTTCCAGGAGCTAGTAAAGTAAACAAGCCCCTTAGGTGATAGAATGTAATATGCACATAAATAGCCCTGTCTTTATTGTAGACAGCATACGGAGATTCAGAGAATCATAAGGTTCAATCTCCCTCTTCAAGGCAGGACTAAGACAGAGCTTCTCTGACCTTTTCTTAAAGGTACTCCATATCCATGGTAATATGATTGACTAATATACAGAATTAATTCTTGAACCCTCCCCAGCTCTTTCTCTAAGTCAATTCTAAGTGCTCTCTCCCCACTCCCTTTCACTCCCTCATCTTTTTTTTTCTTTTCCCCCTCTCTCATATCTTTCCTTCTTTTTCTCTCCCCTTTATCTTTTCTTTATTCCTCTTCTTGTTGAATGAACTCTGTAAAACTGTTTTCACTTTGAGAGCAGAAAAAATGAGACTGGAAACCAGAGAACAACAAAAGAAACAGAAAAATGAATAGAATTACTAGGGAAGGATTTAGTAGGCAGAGACAATGGGACTTCTGTGTGCATGCGGCCTTCCTCTGGCTCCTTGCCTACTTTAACTGCTGCACCATCTATATCCTACTTCTGGGGCTGCACTGGATTAGAAGTTGTGCCTGTGGCATTTCCATCGAGAACAGTTAGGGAAAGCCAGAAGAAGGGAGTATATTATCTGCATCAGGATCAACATAGTTTTACCATAGAGCTAAGTCTCCCATCATCCAGAGAAGTGATTTCATGATTATTCTTGTTTGTACTATTTAAATTTGACATGAATATTCTTGGCTTTATTATTCAGTCAGACCAAAGAATTAAAAATATTTAATCTTAGATTAGTTGTTTTTAACACAGGCCCAGGCATTGGAGGGCCAGTCCTTGGAAAATATTCAGTCCTCTGCCAGTTGAATAGCCCTTTGGAGACTGTTTCTGGAAATTCATGTTTATGTAAAGGGATTAGGCCTTGCCCCTGATTCACAGCCTATACTTTATCTATGACTGTTTCCTGTACTTATTCCCTACAACAAAGAAAAACTTTTCAATTAATTGCCCAGCCTGAACTAAGTATGCATATAAAGAGCACAGACAAAAGCATTTTCTCTTCCCACATAGCTTTCAAATAAGCAGAAAGCATGCTGCTGATTTCTCATGGGGGTAGAGCCCTCTGGTTCTTTTTGCCACACTTGGGCCGCCAGGCTGTCAACTGAAGGTCACCTTTGTTTCTTTTGTCTCTTTTGTGTTTATTCTTTACTTGATCTTAGGTGAATGAGTACTGGAGATGGAACAAACAACAACAACAACAACAACAACAACCAGGTCTATGACCTTGTTGTCTTCAAAAGGTCAGAAAAGGCACTAGAAATACAGCTATGGGAGTCAATATCAATAGGTCTGACACCTGAGCCTGAGGACAGCCAGCCCTAAGAAATGACTTGCGTGGACCATTCCAACAGGGAATCAACTCAAAATAGTTAAGATATTATGTCCTACAAGCAAGGGAGTAATTCATCTACTGACTATGACACACTTGCAAGTGAACTTGATAGGAGGAATGTTTGTAGAGGTCACTTTCAGTCTGAGCCTCCTCTTCCTAGGGACCAAAGTAGTTAAAGAACATATGCTTATTTGAACATTTTTTCCCCTGCTAATTTTGGGTCTTCCTAGCTCTATTTAGTAAATGGCCCTTTGTAAAAGCTAATTGATATTAATTATCAGTGGAACTGAAGAGATAGCTGACCAGTTGGTATTTGGTAGTAATCACCAATTATATTGTAGGGATTGTAATTGTTCATTGATATTGGGGGTAATCCACCAGGTTAGGGATTGAGGATAATTGTTGTTTAGTTGTTCCAGTTGTGTCTGCCTCTTTGTGACCCTATTTGGGTATTTCTTGGTAAAAATACTGGAGTAGTTTGCCATTACCTTCTCCAACTCATTTTACAGATAAGGAACTGAGGCAAACAGGGTCACACAATCAGTTAAGTGTCTGAGGCCTGATTTGAACTCAGAAAGATGAGTCTTCCTGACTTCAGGTTGGGCCCTCTATCCATTGTACCACCCAGATGCCGTTTAGAGCAATAGTACTAGATAAAGCCAATCAAGTTGAGCAGAGCCTGAGAGGAGAAAAGGGAACTAATTCTCAGGTGCTAGGAGGGTTTAAGAGAGTTAGCCAAGAGCCAATGTGTGCTACATAAGCTTTGGGGAAAAACAGATATAATATATAGGTCTGAAGTTGGAGTAGCAGAGGAAAACCTCAAAATAAAAAAATATCCATCATATTCTGAGGTTCAAAAAACCTTAATCTTCAGAAATTAATTGAGATAAATAGATCTGAAATAAAGAGATGTTCATATTGTTTAAGTATGTGAAGAATGAAATGGTGAAATGTATTAGTTATAAATACAATGCCTAGAGATACCATCTTTTTGCCAGAATGTTGAAACTGACATTGGAAAGGAACCTCAGAAAAACCTAGATTCAGTGACAAGGTCAACTGATTTGCAGGGGTTTACTGCCTTAATGTGACAGAAGCATTCTTTATCACTTAATGTTGAGTGGAAATAGCAGCTTGTAGAGAACTAGTAAGTTATCTCATTTATCTGATGTAACTTTTGCTGACAGTGTACAGATATAGCTAGCAATTTAACCTTAGAATCAAATTGCTAGCCTTCACAAAAACATCATCTAGGAGAGAATTATGCAAACTATGTTTATAAGCTGATTATTTGTTTCATTGTTTGGGAACTGAGTAGGGCAAGTGGAGTATGTTTTATTGGGAAATGGCTTGATTGGACCGAATAAGTAAAATGTGAAAGGAATTTCAGGAAAAAGTACAGTTCTTTAGTAAAAGTAATATCTGGATATAAAAAGAAAGCTTCATTTGTGTTATGCATTTAGATTATGCTTCCCTTTTATCTTAGTCAAAATGTATGGTATCAGAATGAACACTGGTTGCCTTGGAGAGAAAGGATTTTGATAGGAATTTTAGCCAATATTTAGAATTGAAAATCGGGATCCATATTAAAATGTCTGAATGATACATTGGATAATCTAAAGCCTGTGTATTGTAGGTTAAACTAGAATTGCCCTATTACAAGCAGAGGTAATGCAAATCTGTAGAAATGAAAATGTTGCAGGGTTCTTTCAGAAGGACACTTTAATGGGTTATGCATTATTCAGCTAGGCCAGCCTTAGAATCATGACAAAAGAAAATCTTAACATATGTAAGAATGTGGATAATCTATTAAACACTAAGGGCTGATTTAAACAGATTGTTTTGGGAGCTAAGTGTCTGCCTTACATTTTCAGTATTTTTAGTTGACTAGTCCTTAGTTTTAATTCCTTTAACAAGGCATAAGGATTTATAAAGGAATTGCAAATTTCTATTGAAAAAAATTTCCATTCTTTCTCTGAGAAAGCTAAAAACCATCTTATAATAGGAATGAGGGGAATTGAAGGGTAGAGACCATGAAGGATAATAATGGTGCTGAAACATAAGTCAAGGGGAGCAAAAAAATAAAACACCCAAACCCTGAATATATCATGACATTTTAGAACTCAGCACCATTCTCTCAAGTAACAGTTGACTATACTGTTTGCACTGGGAAGATACCCTAAAAGATACCACTATTTCCATATTTCCAGTGTATTAATTTCTGCTACCAGATAAGATGTGCTTGATCCTGCCATAAAACTTCTATATATGGTGTTTCCTTCACAACACCCTATTTAGTTTGTTCTTTATTCCTTAATACTTACTTGCTTTGTAGACATGTTTTCAGGGATTGTATGTATAGAAAACAGGAGACTTTTATTGGTTGGATGAAGACAGAATGATCAAATTTTCTACCACTGGTGAGACAAGACCCCAGGCAAAGGGTTCTATAGATTGACCTTGTTAAAAGAGGGAGAATAGAATTGGTATTCTTTGGGAAGTCTGCTTATAGAACCAGAGCAAGACTTATTCCTTGCTAAACTATGACTTTGGTGTAAGTAATCATTTTAGGAATAATATGAGAAGAACTCTGTCTCTGGGCCAGAAGTATGAGAGTCTTTTGGCAGGATCTGGTTTGTTTTGATGTTGAATAACAGGGGTATTCGTAAGATAAATCTGGAAAGATTACATTGGTGTAGGCTTGTAAAAGGTCAGGCTAAATGCAAGTTTGACCTTTGTTCTGGAAGCAGTGTGAAGATCCTAAAGGTCTTTAAGTAAGGGATGACATGGACAAACATTTGTATTTAGGATTAACTTTGCACTTTTTGTGTAGGTTGCATTGGAGTAGTGAGGTAGGGAAGGCGTTTAGGAGGCATGAGTATTTGAGGCAAGATATCATGACAGTCTGAATCTAGGTAATAGCAGTAGGAATTGAAGGTAGGAGTATGATACAAAGGAGAGTATAAGGGTCAAATTGGTAGATTTTGTTGACTGAGTATATTTGGGGGATGAAGGACAGGAAGGTATCAAAGATAATTATAAGGTGCCAAACAATTGTTTGGGAAAATATTTGAAGACTTTAACAGAAATAGGAAAGTTGGAAGGAAGATCAAGTTTAGGAATAGAGATAGTGAATCAAATTTGGGCATGTTGAGTTGAAGGCAAAATATCCATATTGAATATCTAATATCCATCAGGGGCAGCTAGGTGGCACAGTAGATAGAGTGAAGGCCTGGAGTCAGGAAGATTCCTCTTTCTGAGTTCAAATCTGGCCTCAGACACTTACTAGCTCTGTGATAATATTTGCCTCAGTTTCCTCTTCTGTAAGATGAACTGGAGAAAAAAATGGCAAGACACTAATATCTTTGCCAAGAAAACCCCTAATGGGGTGACAAAGAATTGGACACGTCTGAAATGACTAAACAACAACAAATATCCATCAGGCAGCTAAAAACATAGGTCTGCAGGAGACCTTTAAAGGAAAACTTTGCAAACTAATCTTAATGGCTAACTTTAGATGACAACTCCTTTGCATAGATTTTCAGTTACTTAATATTAGCACAGGGTCTCATAAGAGTGGGATAAAAGGCATCATTTGCAAGACCATTTGCCCCATAGAACTGGATGTTTGGTTGAATATATTTTACTAATGAGAGTGAGGCAAGGACTGAGAGAGCAGAGGAGCAATAAAAACATTTTCAGATTTCTTTTTTCCAAATACTTATGGAGATATATCCTATATCCATAGGTTCACAAAAGTTTTCATGGATTCAGTATACTCCTTTTCTCATACTCTGAAGGACCTTCCTCCACAGTGACAGAACAACAACCTACTTCATTCTATCCATCAACTATTATTAATTTCAGATCACAATCAACTTGATTTTTCAGCTTTCAGCAAAAATATTTACCTCAGAAAATTTATAATGTAAATACTCTACAATGCTATCAATTTGAAGACCATGGATAGGCATGTTTTATAGTTGTTTTTGAAAGATTATTAAGCTTTAATTCTATTTAGAGGAGCTCTTAAGAATTTGCTCCTTCTTTTGGGGTATCTGTTTTTAAAAACTGTTTGATATTGGGACATTTTAAACATGAGAGATTTCATTCTCCTGATAGGCATATTGGGCTGATTGGCATTTGAGAAACTATTTCTCATTAGCAGAGCTGGCTCAAGGGTTTTTCCTGCCTGAGGCAAAATGGAATGTCTGCCCCTGACTTGCCAACAGTCTCTCTCACTATAAAGAGTCACTTAACATTTTGCTGCCCCTACTATTTTCCTGCCCCAGGCAACTGCTAGTAGGGAATGACAGTTCTCCTCACTTCTGAAGCAACTGAAGCTGACACTCTTTTCTTTCCCATTTTCTGTGGAGATGTATCATCACTTGTGGTTTGATTTTTAAAAGACTTTTCACCATTCCCCCCCCAAAGACTTTTTTTTTTTTTTGGTTAGATTTCAAAGACTAGCCTCCCTTTGACACAAATTCCTTTGTTTTTCTAATCATTTATTTATTTTCTTTTCCAACTTGATTGAACACATTAGCTAAATCCTCCCAGCAGCTAACTAATTACGTGGAGCAAATAGGCTTTCTGTGCACTTGGCCTCAATACCAGAGTTTGGCAGTTGGGATCAGTATAAAGAGAGCCTGGGCTAGACCGTTGTAGTGGGAGGACATGTTCTTCCTCAGATCCTTCTCTTTTTTTTTTTCTTTAAACAAATACTTTATTAACTTCTGTTTTACATCATTCATTTCCGCCAGATTTTGAGTTACAATCATTTTCCCCCCATTATTCCCCTACCCAACCTCCCAGAATAGCAGTCCCACAAGATATCGCTTCCTCCAATCTGCTCTCTCCCATACCTTCTCCCATACCCCCATTGACTTTTCCATTAGAGGAAGATGAATCTTTGTGTCCTAATGCCTGCACATCTTATCTCCCAATTATAGGCAAAAGAGTATTAATAATAGTATTTATATATATATATATATATGAAACATTTAATGTTACGACCTCGAATTTCAGATCCATTTCCTTCCTCCCTTGTCACCCATTCCTTCTTGGGAGATAATTCAGTATATGTTGTACATGTCTAGCTATGCAAAACATTATCATAGTAGATATATTGTACAAGGCTGTTTACAATTCCCTCCCACTCATCCCACCTCCCACCTGGTCCATTCCCCACATGATCCTGTCCCTCTTCTATAGTGGGTACTTCCAACCACCCCTCCCCCCAAGGATGCCCTCCCATCCATCTTCCCTCCTCTCATCCCCCTTCCCCCTATCCTGCTGCAGGTTGAGATATCCCATTTAGTATGTATGTCATTTTCTCCCTGAACCAAATTCAATGTGAATGTGGTTTTGCCTTTTTAGCCTTCCTTATTCTCCCCTCCTTTGCAACCACTTCCCCTTGCTTCTTCTACATGGGATAGTTTACCCTACCCTGTCTCTCCCCATCTCCTCTTTCCACTTTCCTCTCTCACCTCATAATTTCATCCCTTGAGTATTCTCCCTTCCCAACAAATTCAACTTATGCCCTCTATCCATATATAACTGTAACCATATACACACACATTCACATATGTATTCATATGACCACACCCCTTCTTCCATTATTTTCATAGTGAGAAAGATATCATCAGTCACAGTTATTGCTTTTCCATATAGGAATGTAAATAGTTCAACTTTGATAAGTTCCTTTGGATTTCTTTTCCCTGATTACCTTCTCAGGCATCTCTTCCTTCTTGTGTCTGGATGTCAAATTTTCAATTCAATTCTGGTTTTTTCCTCAAGAATGCTTGAAAGTCCTCTATTCCACTGAATGACCATATTTTCCCTGAAACAAAATACTCAGTTTTGCTGGGTAGGTGACCCTTGGGTTCATTCCCAGTTCTTTTGCCCTCTGGAATATCATATTCCATGCCCTTCGATCCTCAGTGTAGAAGCTGCCAGGTCCTGGGCTATTCTGATTGTGTTTCCACAATATTGAAATTGTTTCTTCCTGGCTGCTTGTAGTATTTTCTCCTTGATCTGGGGATTCTGGAACCTGGCTATAATATTCCTGGGAGTTTTCTTTTGGGATCTTTTTCAGGAGGTGATCTGTGGATTCTTTCAACCTCTATTTTGCCCTCTGATCTAAAACATCAGGGCAGTTTTCCTTGAGAATTTCTTGAAGGGTGATTTCTAGGTTCTTTCTTTGATCATGGCTTTCAGGTAGTCCAATAATTTTTAAATTGTCTCTCCTGGATCTATTTTCCAGGTCAGTGGTTTTTCCCATGATATTTCACATTGCCTTCTAATCTTTCATTTGTTTGGATCTGCTTAACAGCATCTTGATTTCTCATAAAGTCATTAGCTTCCATTTGCTCCAGTCTAACTCTGAAGGAATGAATCTCCTCAGTGAACTTTTGAGATTCTTTTTCCATCTGGCAAATTCGACTTTTTAAGGCATTCTTCTCCTCATTGCCCTTTTGGGCCTCCTTTGCCATTTGAGCCAGTCTATTTTTTAAGGTGTTGTTTTCCTCAGTCAGGCTGTTGACCCTCATTTCATACTTTTCCTGCATCCTTCTCATTTCTCTTTCCAATTTTTCCTCCACTTCTTATTTGATTTTTAAAGTCCTTCTTAAGGTCCTCTATGGCCTGCAACCCACTCATGTTTTCCCCTGGGGCTTTTGGAGCAGGACTTCTAACCTCACAGTCCTTTTCCCGCTCTATGCCCCCAAAATAGGAGTCTAGGGTTGCATTTTTCTGTTTCCTTTGCCTTGGCATGTTGCTACTTAATTGCTTGACTTTTGGGCTTGTTGCCACACTATGGCTTTAAGGCCAGCTAGAGGAATTTTCGTCCCGAACGTGTGGGGGGCAACTTCCGTTTCTGGCAAGTTGTAAACCCACCCACAACTTCCACCCTAGATCACAATCCAGATCCAGGGAGGTTAAAGCAAGAGCGATTACCCCCCAAGACTGATCGCTGGATCTCCCCACGATTTGTAGGCTGGGAGCCGGAAATGCCTATGAAAACTACACAATGGTGTGTCTCCTCAGCGGCTTCTAGCCCCCAGGGGAGGGAGCTGACGCATTCCCCAAATACAGGTCCCAAAGTCCATAGGACACTAACCTCTTACTTTGTCCTAGGCAAGTCTTATGTTGATAATGCTGGAATCTCCACAGTTCCTGGTGTTCTGGGGTTCCTCCAGCCGGCTGCTGGCCCTGCCGCCCTGGGGCTAAAACCTCGGCTCAGGTGGACCTGGGCTCGGCTCGGCTCCTGCGCTCTGCGTGCTGCCCGCTCCCAGACCACTGCGCTGGTCCTTCCTGCAGGGTGCTGGGCTGTCCTCAGCGGGAGGTTAGCTTCTCTGTGTCGTTCTGTGGGTGCTGGGGCTCCAGAAGTTTTTCAGAGTCCTTTTTTACATAGTTTGTGGAGAATCTGGGGGCAGAGAGGCTTGGAAGAGCTGTTTCTACTCCGCCATCTTGGCTCCGCCCCCTCAGATCCTTCTCTTAGATCCAGTTACTAACTTTAGGCAGAGATGTGTGGAACTGTCCCTTTATGGGAATGAGGTAGGGGGAAGGAGAAAAACAATTCTCTTTCTGGTACTTCCAACCAAGGCTAACTATGCATAGACAACTCCCAGAATGTGTGTAATTTAATGAATAGCAAAAGGCCCCTTCTGAACAAAATTTCCCCAACTGGTCAGTGAAGGTGCGTGAAATCATTAACATTAATTTATTTCTTAGGGGTTCTAAGTGTAGTTGGGTGATTAAATAAAAGGGTGTATTACCTAGAAAGGGCAATACATTAGCCAGCTATCAAATTGATATTGCATTATAATCCATTATAATCATCCATTATAATCTACTGTTTCCTGACTGAGGAAAGAGCTCTACTGATAACAAACCCTGGGAAGGAAGTCAGAAACACCGGGCCAGGTCTGCAATGGAGAGTGCATTATGTATAGAATTAAACAGAAATATTAGTGTAGGAAGGGATTTTAGAGATCATCTTGTCCAATTGCCTTATTTTAAAGATGAGGAAAACTAAAGACCAAGGAAATGAAATGACTAGTTCAAGGTCACATAGTGATTTACTTGCCTACAAAAACATAATGAGAGTTGTCTGTACCCTTTTCTAGAAGCAAGCTGATAAATCTCTTCAGTGTCCACAGGGTACCTAGAGAGTTTTCGTGTATAGAGTGCATTTTCTCTACTCTTATTGACTTGAGCCCCAACTGGCTATATATTAACAAGAACAAATATACAAATATTTTCCACCAACACCTTGGGGACGTAATCTTGGCTCAGTTCCTACATAACACCGACTAAGGTCACATTCAGATGCCACATAACTTCAGGATGAGTCTTTATCTCATTACTGTTCTGGATTCTAAAGGTTGCTCCTTCTGGCATTGAGGTCATCCTGGCTGCCTACTTGAATTCTAGTTTGCTAGGATTCTGCAGCAACCTCCTGACCTCATGTGACTCCTGTCACTACTAAATATACTCCAGTAGCTTCCTATTGTTTCCAGGATAAAATATAAAATTCTGTGTTTGGCATTTGAGGCCTTTCATAATCTAGCCCCTTTTTTGTCTTTCCAGTCTTCTTATACCTTACTCCCCTATACATACTCTTTAATCCAGTGACACTGACCTCCTAGCTATTCCATGAACAAGACACTGTATCTCTCAGAGGCATTTTCTATGGTTGTTCCCTGTGTCTGGAATCCTCTCCCTCCACTTGTCTGACTACTGACCTCCAGGGCTTCCCTTAAATCACAACCAAAATATAACTTCTTGTTTCCTTTTCCAGTTCCTCTTTTTCCTCATTCATTTATTTTATTTTTAATTTATGGAATAAAACATGCCTTTCCATAACATAATATGGTAAAAAATATGATTGCACACAAAACTGCAAATTATCTACAACTTGCTATTTCTTTTACATATTTAGTAAAAGTTATCATGTACATTTAAAAATTATTTTCCTCCCCTCACAATTCCTTTTCATTCCAGCATCTTCCCTCCATTAATTATCACTTATTTATACTGTATATAGCTTGATTTGTGTATATTTGTTTGCAAGTTGTCTCCCTCATTGGATTGAAAAATCTTTAAGGGCAGAGACTGTCTTTTGCCTCTTTTTTTCCATCATCACCACTGAGCACAGAAGGTGCTTCATAAATGTTTATTGATTGATTGACCTCTTGAAACTCACAAGAGTTTCCACTCCTCTCAGAATGGAAAAAGAATAAACAAAGAGCTCCTTCTTGGGGCTGCATGACCTTGACAGGAGAAGGCCCCAAAGCCCCTTCCCTTTTATCATTATCAATAACCAGATAATTTGAGTGAAATTCTAAGCATCAATTCAGTCAAAAAGAATATTGGCCAAAGAGACTAGGAGAAACCTAAAAGCCTACATGCAGGTGCCATCAGTTTCAGATGTACAGTAAATTAAAAAGGGCTTTTCTTAACCATATATTTGGTATGTAAGGACCAGTTATAAAATGTCTACACATGGTCTACATTCTCTCCAATGCACTTTCACTCAATATTATTGAGATTCTCCCAGAATAGCCTCTCCAACCTCTGGGGAAGTTGCATCAGTCTAAGATCCTTTTATACTCTGCACACATTCCAGATCCCTGTTACAAAGAATAGGGGGCATGGGAAGGGAGGAGTGGATTGTTGCCACAGAAAGGCTATATTACACATACAGCTAGGGTCTGGTTTCAATTCTTATCACTCCTACTGGCAGCAATAAACACAGAATTTAGGAGTTATTACTCTTGTTTTTTTTTTGGTGGTTTGTCCTCTCTCTTTCGTCCTACTCCTAGATTTCAACCATTTTCCCCCTCCATAAATGGAGTCTATAGTCAGTTGCAAAGAAATTCTTTTGGTTGTTACTGTTTTGGATATTACTCATCCAAAATTGTTTTGGATTTTACTCATCCAACAGTAATGATGATTTTTGAGTCAGTTCAAATAATTTAATCTTAGAACATTTTTGGTTTTATTTTGGTGCAAAAGTTTTGGTGAAATTTTATACTAATAAGTTGAGAGGAAATAATATCATCTACAAGGCCTTTATTTTCACAGGTCAAGATAGAGAATAGGAAAGAAATAACATTCTTCATGAAGATATTATTTTTGTCATCTTCTTGTTTCCTTTCTTACTTTTGCAAGAGTTTCAGAACATTGAAAATTGGTGATTTCAAATTTGTCTCTATTTTTTACAATCTTTTGACTTATTTAAATTTATTTTTAAAATTAATATTTTATTTCTCCCTTCAATTATAGTATTCTAATTTTGAATAGAAATGTATAGATAGATAAAATCTATTAACAACAACAAGAAAATAGGATCCTAGAAATAGAAGGGTTCCAAAACTGACTCAGACCACCCTTTTATAATTTTCACACTCAACTTTACCTAAGTCATTTCAAAGTTATTGCTAATTTAAATAATTGCTTTTATGGAAATTTTGAGCATGAGACATTCTGGAACATCTGATAATAAAGGAAATCTGTATAACTTTTCCAATTCTAATTATATTCTTCCATCATGTATTGCATCATTGCATTATTCTTTTGACATTAGTAATTGACTTATGCATAAATAGAAATGTCTCAAGACTTTATTTTTTAGTTCTTTTTTTGCCTTTTATTTTCTTCATCAAGCTTCCCCAAATAGCTTTAAAATGATTAATTAGAATAAGAAATTTACTTTTAAAATTGCAAATAATGGTTATCTATACTTGTCTGATATATCATTTCAGTTCTCAGATTTTCTGCTCTGCTTGTCCCAAGAGAGCTATCACTCATTTTTTATTTGTATAATCTGCCTTGTCACAGTTAACCTTTTTCATATGTAAGGAAGATCATTTCTATAACCTCTTTGTCATTTTGAATTTTATTTTTTCCCCTTCAATGAGAAATTCAGTGTTCCTAATTGGTATGTGTGAACTTGATGACTATGCCATCTACTCCAAAATTCCTGTCATTAATACAAATATGCAGCAGTGTCATTTCTAGGAATAGACTTTGATGAGGTGAAATGAGTTCAAGGTAGACATATAAATAAAAATTATTCATCTATCTAGTTGTGAACACCCCCTTCAACATTGTGTGGTCTAAAGCAAATTTTACTAGCTTCTTTGTGAGTATGCTATGAAGGACAAAATTATATTGAGATCCATTACTTCTTTTGCTTTTCTCCATTTATAAGACTTGTCATTGATTAGAAAGGCACTAAATTATACTGTTAGGAATTGTTTTTCACAAATTCTTATGGGTCCTTTTTGTTCCAATGTTTGGAAAGACATTAAAGTTTCAATGACTGGTTATAGTTTCTGAAGTTATTTCCCTTTCCCTCTTTTAAATGCCAGTTCTATGAAGTCTTCCAGTTGAAGGTGACATACATCCATGGTCCTTAAGATTTAATTTTATACTTGTATGTATATATGTATACATAGCTTTCCAGTTCATGACACCTTGCCAAATTGCTTATTTATCCCTGAGTCCATGCTATCTAGACATGCTCTTTGATAATATTCAACTTTGATGAATATGGTCTTTGAAAATATCATTTTCTTTTGGTAAAAATTATATAATTTATTCCATCACAGATAGCATAAATCCATCCGTTTGAATATTGGTGATCCTATGTATTTTAAAAAGAAATTTGGAAATTTATGCCTTTTTGAGTGCAATGATATGATAATTTCCCCTATAAATTTAATGATGGAACTATTGTTTTTCTTAGTTTTATTTAGTAGTTGAAGAATAATTTTATTGCCATTTATCCTATGAAAATTCAATTTAATTTTTCAATGTGGTAAAGATAGAAAATGTTCTCTATTGTTTTTACTCCAGCTGTATTTACAACAATGAGTAACCATCACTAAAGTAAATAAACAAACAAACAAACACCCCTTCCCTTCTCTCCTCACCCCAAGGATCTTCAATACAAAGCACAGTGGTCCTATCCTGATTTTATTATTATTTGTTTCTTCTAGCTTGTTCCAGACCACAGGCCTATTCTCACACTTACTTCATGGAATGGCCACTGTTATACTAGGAATTTTCACATCCATTTCCTCTTTCCATGCCAAGTGATATCACCTCAAACCAGGCTTTTATCTTGCTTCCTCTAACACAGTACTATTAGATTAGTCTTCCTTAGGTACAGATCTGATCACACTACTCTTATTCATCAAAAGACTTCCACTGATTTTCTCATTGCTTACAGGATAAAGTCTCATAGTGCCAAATTACCTCTCCACTTTTGTTACACAATAATTTCTGTTATGTTCTTTGGGGTCTGGTCAAACCAAACTCTTCACCATTCCAAGACTATATCCTATATTTTCCACTTTGATGCTTTGGTCCCTGCCATTCTCTACACTTTGAATTTAGAATTCTATATCCTTTCTATAGATTGACATCTAATCTTCTTTCAAGGCTCACTTGAAGTACTAGCTCCTTCATGAAGATAGCCTTTCATTTGAAAATAATTTTTCTCTCCTCTCCTCTCTTCCTCTCCCATGGATCTTTTTTGTGTGCTTTTTTTCTTTCATTCACCCAACCTCACCGAGCAGATTTGTAAAGAAGTAATTATGTGCTAGGGGTTAGATGCTTAGAGAACAAAGAGAAAAATGAAACATTCCCCTGTCCTCAAAGAACCATCATTCCACTGGAGGTAAACAATACATACAGAGATAAGTAAGTTCAATATATAAAAAGTACATTGAAAGTAATTGGAGCTAGAGGAAAGATCCTAGTATTTAGTAGGAATAGAAACAGGCCTTACATATGAAATGGCACTTGTGCTGAGCCTTGAAGAAACCTAGTGACGATAAAAGTGGAAGATAAGGAGGGGATACATTCTAGTTATAGGGGACGATCTGTTACAAAGCATGGAGAGATGAGGTGGTATATTCTACATGGAAAACAGCAAGTAGACCAGATACACTGGAATGCAGATTGTATGAAGGGGACCAATATTCAGTGAGCCTGGACATGAAGGCTGGACCCAGATTTGAAGGGCTTTACACTCCACAAAGAAGAGTTTAAAATTTTTTATCCTACAAATAAAATGAGGCCACTGAGGTTTCTTGAATAGGAAAGTGAGATTTTCTGTCCTATGCTTGAAGAATATCAACGTAACCTTTCTTTTGGAGGATGGATAAGAAATAAGAAAGAGAGAGAATCCAAGTAGGAGGCTTCTGCAAACAATCAGGTGAGAAATAATAAGGGACTGAGCTATGATGACCACCATAGGAATAGATCAAAAAGGATGAATAGGAGAGATGTGAGTGGAGGTAGACTCAATTGGACTTGGCAATTTTTTTGATATAGGGGTGAGGGAGAGGGAATAATAAGGATGACTTCTGGGTGACCAGAATGATGGTGATGACTGATGAAAATAGGGAAAATAATGGATGAAGAATTGGGGAAAAGAAAGTGACTTCATTTTTACATATATTCAGTTTGAGATGGATGGGTATGTTTAATAGGAAGTTGGTAAAGCAGGATGAGGACTCTGAAGAAAGATTAAATGTATCAATCTAGGAGTTGTCTGTTTAGAGAGGATAAAAAAAGAAGCCATGAGAGCTGATTAGATCACTTGTTATGATGTGTTTTATAGTATAATTATCTATAAAATATCTTGTTTTCCCTACGAGATATTAGGCTATTTGAGGTCAGATGCAGCTTTATTTATTTATTTTTGCTCTTTGTGTCTCCTTCAGTATCTATCATAGAACACTGCATCTAGTAGGTGTTCAGTAAACATATATTGGTTATAATGAATTACCTATTCCTTTGGAGCAGTATTTGTTTGTATTGTTTTGCTTTATTTTTTGTTTTATATTTCCTGTTCTATCAAATTTTGCTAATGATTTTATAATTACCTTGGGATTCCAATGTTTCTTCCAATAAATTCCCTCCCCCCTTTCTTATTAAATTGTAGAGTATTTTTGTCTTTAAAATAATTTCTTTATTTGGCTTACTTTTTTTTCTTCCCTCACTTAAGGGAAAAATACTATACTCTTGCTTCTAAACCCTGTAGATTTTTTAATGTTTCTGAGTTCATAAATGGCATGGCAGAAAAGAATCATAACATGTTAAAGCTAGAAACATCCTATATATTTATTTCTCTTAACTCAGTCATGTTATAGATGTGGAAATTGAAGCCCAGAGATTTGCTCAATGTTGTAAAGTGATCCAGTGACAAAGCCAGGCCTAGATCTCAGTTCTTTCCATTATACCCTTTTGTCCTTGTAAATTCCATGATTGATTTTGTCCTATGGTTGTAACTACAATAAAGTTATTGATGCATCTGACAACAATACAAAAGAAAGTATATGTATAGGTCATTCAGTGACTGAATTAAGATAAAGTAGGAGCAGAAAAGAAACTCGAGTTCAAAGAAAGTTTCATTATTCAGATGATCATATCACTGAAACACTGAGTCAGGCAACACTTTAGAAGGAAAAATGAACTGAAGACAATACTGTAAGGGACCTAAAACTATTATTGTTTCACCTTGTGTTACTAATGATAGCCTTTGTATTCAATAGACTCCAAGTCACAGAACAAGAGAATGATCAGAATGAAAATAAGATTTCAAAAGGAAAAAAATAATCTTACCAAGTCTATTGTTAAACTGCACATGCACAGCACTGAGTCAAACTTATCTGTCAGTTAGAATACAAGTCACTCTCTCACTGGCATAATGTCTGTTTACTAGGATTCAGTGGTATGTATGTGTTGTGAGTTTAGGCAGGAGACTTCTTAAGAGCATGCAAGACCTAAGACAAATTCCTTTGCCTCCCAATGTATTTTTTGATGGCCATGGAAATTGGTTTTTATTTGTATAAAGGAATTCCATTTTTGAAGCTTCATTGATGTGCAGATTTTTACCTTTTCTATAGCTTAAAGTATGAATAGCAATAAGGGTCTTGACAGTCAACCAACAAATATTTATTAAGCTCTTACTATGTGCCAAGCACTGTGATAAATGCTGGGGTATAAAAAGAAAATCAACATGGTCCCTGCCTCAACAAATTCACCTTCTCATGGTTGAAACAATATGCAAATAACTGTTTGCATACAAGTAGGTACTAGCAGTGGGGCAGGCTAAGAAAGTTTTCTTGTAGGAGTTGGGATGTAAGCAGAATCTTAAAGGAAACTAAGGGGCATGTCTTTCAAAAGGGAAAGCTAGTGAAAAGACACAGAGAGGGGAGATGGAGTGCTGATAAACAGCAAGAAGACCCATTTTGTTGATCAGAGTACATGGAAAGGAATAAAATGTTAGAAGACTAGGAATGGAAGAAGGGGCTATAAAAACCAAACAAGCCAAAAATAATTTTATATTTGATTCTGGAGGCAATGAGGAGTCAGATCTAAGCTCTAGGATAATTACTTTGGCATCTGAGTGGAAGGTGGATATGAGTGGGGAGGGACTTGAAGCAAAGAGACTGACCAAAATACTGTTGCAATAATCACACTGAGAGGTGATGTGGGTCTGCACCAGAGTAGCAGTTGTGTGAATGAAGAGAAGAGGATATGTACAAGAGATGTTGTGAAAGGTTGGAGTGACAAGAATTAGCATCAGATTTAATCTACAGATTGTGCATAAGAAAGGAGTCAATGATGAAACTGAAGTTTTAAGCCTGTGTGACTGAGAGATTGGCTGTCCCTTCAATACCAAAGGGGATATTCAGGAGAGAGAAAATATTTTTGGGAAAGATAATGAGTTCTGCTTTGGGCACATTGAGTTGGAGATGTCTATGGGACATCCAGTTTGAAATATCTAATAACTGTTGATGCAGTACTAGAAGTCAGGAGAGAGATTAGGTCTAGAGAAAGATGATAATCATCTGCAAGATATGAAAATAGAGCATATGGTATGTGAAATGACCAAATGAGAGAATAGGTCAGAGGTTCTTAACCTAAGATCTGAGAAATTCATTTTCCTTTAAATATTTTGAAAGATACATTTAAATATAATTGATTTCCTTTGTTACCCTTTGTACTTTATTTCATGAATTTTTAAAACATTATTCTGAGACTGGATCCTAGGCTTCTCCAGATCATCAAAGGGGTACATGGCACAGAAAATAATATGAAGTCCTAGGATAGAGAGAGAAGGAAAGAGGGCTCAGGACAGAATGCTAGAGGTCACCTACAATTGGAGGACATGACCTGAGTGCAGATCCAGCCAAGGAGATTAAGAATTCAGATTAAGATTAAGATTCCAGATAGGTGGAAGAACCAGGAGACAGTAGTGTCACAACAACCTAGAGAGGAAAGAATGTTAATCATAAGAGGATGAACTACAGTGTCAAAGGCTATAGAGAGGTCAAAAAGGATGATGACTGAGAAAAGGCCATTATGTTTGGCAAGAGATTCTTGGCATCAACAGTTATTAGATATTTCAAACTGGATGTCCCATAGACAACTTTCACTTGAATGATAAGGTTTGAAATAACTTTCCAAAGCGAAACAGACAGTACATATCAGATGTGTACCTGGAATCTAGTTCTTCCTAACTCTAAAGCTGGGCCTTGATCCTCTATATCATGTTCTTGTTCTCTCTCTGTCTCTGTCTGTCTCTGTCTGTCTCTGTCGCTGTCTGTCTCTGTCTCTGTCTCTCTCTCTGTCTCTCTCTGTCTCTCTCTCTTTCTCTCTCTGTCTCTCTCTCAACACAACTTGTGCATCTGAGTTTTTCTGCACATAGAGAAATTAAAGGCGTCAATGTAGTCAGAGTGCAATAGCTGAGCCTGAGCAAAACACTTTTCTGTTCATGTACTTCCAGATAAGTACTTTGGAATGGAGAAAATCATGTTGAAATGAGAATGCAGGGTAGCACTGAAGGTAAAAATGGTAGGAAAGATGGAAGTGAAATATGTGGGTACATTGTTGCCAAGCAGTCTATTTTAATTTTAATCCTTTTCTTACTAACCTCTTACTAACTTTCCTCCTTAACATACTTTCTTACATTCTGCTTCTATAAATGTCAGGTCTTTTCTCCTTGATTATCACTTATTGCCAACAGTGTCATTAGCTGACACTGTTATTCTCTGCCAGCTGCTTCTCTGAAGCCATCCAGGATCCTCAGTCATTAGGATGTATGCTTAATTCTAAGGATGGGAGTAGATTACTGTAGTTATCTAACCTTTGTTTAAGGACCTTAAATGATGGGAAAACTAACAATTCCTAAAGCAATCCATTCCAATCTGGGATTGTTCTGCTATATAAGAAGTTTTTAAATAAACCCAGTTTTTTTTTTTTTTTGTTGCAATTTTCAAGGCTTTTTTTTTTTTTTTTTTTTGGAGGGGGGAAGGCAGGGCAATTGGGGTTAAGTGACTTGCCAAAGGTCACATAGCTAGTAAGTGTTTAAGTGTCTGAGGTCGGATTTGAACTCAGGTCCTCCTGACTCCAGGGCTGGTGCTCTATTTACTGCACCACCTAGATACCCCTAAAGACATTTTTTTCCTGGTTTTGTGATTCCCCTCACCTGAACCCAAACAGAACAAATCTACTTACTCCTCCATTTGTTAACCCTTCAAATATTTGAAGACAACTATCATGCCCCTCTTAATTCTGCCCTCCTCCAATTTGAGCATCCTAATTTAATCCTTGTATAACATTACATTAAATCCTTTCACAATACCAATTGAAAATGAGGGTTCTTTGAGATTGAGGGGTTTGAGAATCCTTCACCAATTTCTCCTATCCATTTTGTGAATTGTTTCATTTAGCAGTAAACATCTCCCCAAAGGAGGAGAAATGGAAACACCTGCAAGAGTTAGAAATTCAAAGGATATATTTTTTCAGCTGGTCAGAGATGGAAGTGACATACTGTGGTTCCCCAATTCCATATTTAGAGTTGTGGTCTGGTTTTTCAGCTAAGTGGACTGTGGCAGAATGATTTCAGAGATGGCTTCCCAGTTTTCCTTCTTGATTTATGGAAAGTATCATCTCTGACATGTTCAAGATACTCTTTACTTTTGAGGGGTTTTGGAATGGTTTTACTGGAACAAAGTGCTGACTGTTACCTCCAGATCCCAATCTAAACTTAGGGATCTTTGAGCTCAGGACTTGATTGATCAACAAGAAATAGAATGTTCCTTGATTTATTCAAAACTAGCTAATCTGAAGTCACTTTCTGTGGGGCACTCTGAGCCTAGATGGACATTTCTGTTAAGCTGTTGGGAAAATTGGGGGAGATCTTGGCTGGTTTTAGGGGTAAAAGCAAAAAATAAAGGAAAATAAACACTTTATCAATGAATGCCAAGTATATGGCAGTTGTAAGAGAATGACCTTGGTTTATTCAAATTCCTCATAGAGGCACATAGTAGTTGTGGGGTTTTTGGAGGTGTTTTTTTTTTTAAAGACTCTGCATGTGAAATATTGACTTATGCTCCTTGAGTGGTGGGGGATAAGAAATAAATTTCTAATACCCAAAGATCATAATAAGGCCTTAGTTATTAGTAGAGCTATGTATACGCTTGTATACATATATATATATATACATATATATTCTATTTTAAACAATATTATTTTGTTTGCATTTATCAGCATGAGGAGTTTAAAATTATATTAAAATTTCCAAAAAGCAACACATTATTTTTATACACATAATTAGAAAGTGATCTCCATAGACTGGACATTTTAGAAAACATCACAGGAAATAGAGATTTGTTGGCTTAGGCACACCATGTATTTTAGATCCTTTACCATCCTAGTTACCCTCCCCTGTGTACTCCCCAGGTTATTCCATGAGTCTATGGAAATGCTCTTCATTATATAATGTGTTTAGAACTTTATAAACATTTTAAAGCACGCATAGTATATTGGAAAGAGCAATCATCATAGAATTAGTAGAGATATAAGTCTGTTAGTAATGTGAACATGAATCAATTACTTTAGCATCTCTGAGATTCAATTGTTTCTTCCATAAAATGTGATGATAACTGCAATACCTATCTCATAGGGATATTGTGAGAAAAGTCCCTCGCATACCTTCAGTTATTATATAAATGAGTATTACTGACACCACCACCACCACCACCACCACCACCACTACTACTACTGCTAAAACTACCACCCCTACTACTATATAATTATAAATAGCTATTGTCAAAATGAGGAGGAAGAGGTTAATGGTGATAATACCATGGAAAGTCATCTCCATACTTGTTTGTGGATGTGAGCAAAAAGACTAACCCAATAGAACATTTGTTTCCAAACTGAACACCATTTTATAAAAAAAGTAAGCTTTGTTCTTTATTTATCATGCTCTGAAGAGTATTTTCTCAATCAGCAATAAGAATCTTCCACATGTCATCACTGGCCTTTTCTCTGGTGAGATGAAAAATATTGGACTAGACTTCAGAATTCCTTGGAAAAAGCCTTTAGCATGATCTCTTTGTAGTTGGGGAGCAACTTTGATAGCAGAGGCAGCTATCATTGTGTGGCAACCACAGGATGCCACACAAGCAGCAGCACAGGCTTTAATGAGAGAAAATGTGATCACCATATGTTTGGCTTTGATTAAATTTTATGGACATTGATTGTGCAAGATTAGCTAACAAGCAAAGTCCTCACTTCTCAAAGGCACAAGAAATAATGAGTAGAGATTGAAATACTCAATGTGGCCATTATCCAGCCACAGCCACAAAATGCTCCTATTTCTTTCTGTCATGGTTATGAATGGGTGAATAATTCTTTATTTTCTACCAGGTAACATTTATGAAAGGCCTTTCACAGTAATATTTGATAGGAGAAATTATATAGACATGAAGGATATTACCTGGAGCTGTAGTTGTAAGAAATGAATATAAAAACTTTCCTAACATCTGGTCTTGTTAAAAGTCATAATAATTTAAGGCTATGAAATCAATCTCCCTCCCTTGGGTTTCTAAAGATGGGGCAGGATGATTTCTTTAAGGAATGGTGTTTCCGTAGGCATGGGTATGCACTAGCCTATATATCTTGCAGCTCTTTTAGCCTATTAATGTCATGAGAGCTTCAAATGCTATTGAAATTAAGAAAAAAAATCAGCTTAGTGCTTTTAGAAAGGTTCTTACTTACTCAATAGCTATTGTTTTACTGAGAAAGCAGATTCCTGGCTGACAATGGCATTTAGGTATAGAATACTGAAATTTATCTTGATACTGTATTTAGAATAAATTTAGAGTATCTAGGTATATACCACAAGATCATGGACCTGAAATAATCTTAATGGTCATCTGCTCTAGCTCCCTTATTTTATTGATGAGGAAATTGAGATCCAGAAGGGGAAGTGAGTTGATCACAGATATAAGTAAGTGGCAGAGCTAATTCTCTTAGGGGCAGCTAGGTGGTGCAGTAGATAGTGTGCTGGGTCTGGAATAAGGAAGTCTCATCTTGAGTTCAGTTCTGGCCTCAGACATTTTCTAGATCTGTTACCTGGGGCAAGTCAATTAATACTGTTCACCTCAGTTTTCTCATCTGTGAAAAAATCTGGAGAAAGAAAAGGAAAAGCACTCTAGTTTCTTTGCCAAGAAAACCCCAAATGGGGTCATGAAGAGTTGGGCACAACTAAAATAACTGAACAATAAATAAATAACAACAACAACTCTCTTAAATTCTAGTATTATCCTCTACACAAAACTGTACTGGATTGAAGAGAATTGTTTAGAGCATAAGATGAAGGATTAATGTGCATCATACTATAATTATACATAGAGTTGTGATATGGTATATCATTGCATTTGAAAGTGTAATTGTGAAAGAAATTAATATCTTGTGGATATAGTTTTCTTATCAGAAGACTTACCAGAGAACTTAAATTCACCATATGACTGTTAAATGGAGGCAGACCTATTTCTTTCACGATTTAATTTATTTATTGTAGAAATGAATCTTGGTAGTGAAGATGGAAGACTAGAGGCAACTCAGCTGAACTGTCACCATTTCTCTCTAAACAACTCTAAAATAATGCCTCCAATTAAATTTTGGGATGGAAGAGCCAACAAAAGGTCAGGGTGAGACATTTTTCTGGCTTAAGAAACCTTAGTAGTTCAGCAGGAAAAAGTTTATGATAACAGGATGGAAGTCTGTCCTTAGCCCCCACACACAGTGATAGCAATAGCAGCCGTGACAGCAGCAAATTTGGAAGCTCTCAGCCCAGATATGGTAAGGGAGTTGGACAAGTGGTCAGAAAAAGATTAAAGGGGATCCTTTGCTTGCACTGGGTACAACTGGCACTGATTGCAACTCTTCCATTCTCTTACAGTTTTGGGTCACAGTTTCAGAACAGAGAGCACTGGGGGTAGGTAACAAGGAAGCAAGGGCCCTGGCTGTAATTCTTGTTCACAGAGAGAGCACTAGTACTTGTGGTTCTAGGGAATAAGGGCCCTTCCTGGGCAAAGATCAGGGTGCACACCAGGAAAGCACTGACTATACCTCTTCCAAGATCACATCACCTTGGAAGCACAAAAAAAATTGCAGACCTCCTACTCCCCCCAGAACTAGCTCTTTAGAGATAGCAGCATGAAAAACCCTGAAGGTTGGGGCAGTGCTTCCCTACTCCCAGGTGAGGAAGAACCCAACTTTAACATTAAGTTCAAAGTCAATAAATAGGCTGGAAATAAGCAAACAAAATTTTTTTGACCATAAATACCTATGAAGGTGGCAGGAAAGACCAAGAAAGAAACTCCAAAGGAGACAGTGTGAAAACATCTACAAATAACACCTCAAAGAAATACACAGCTAGATTCAAACCCAACAAAGATTCCTGAAAGAGTTAAAGAAAAATATAAGAATAGTAGAAGAAAAATTAAAAATGTAAGGGTGATGAAAGAAAATTATGAAAAGATAACTAACAGCTAAATAAATAGGCACAAGATTCACTGAAGAAAGAACTCATAATCTGCCCCCCAACCCCGAATAATCCAAATGGAAAAGAAGGCACCAAAATTCACTGAAGAGAACTCCTTAAAAATAGATTTGCCCAAATAGAAAAAGAAGCATGAAATCTCATTGAAGAAAATAATTTCTTAAAAAATTAGAATTGAGCAAGTGGAAGCTAATGACTTCATGAGACATCAAGAAACAATAAAACAAAGTAAAAAGAATGAAAAAAATAGAAGAAATTGTTAAATGTCTCATAGGAAAAACAACTGACCTGGAAAATAGATCAAGGAAAGATAATTTAAGAATAATTGGACTACCTGAAAGTCATGACTGAAGAATGAGCTTAGATGTCATATTCCAAGAAAGTATCAAGGAAAATTGTCCTGTCATCTTTGTTCCACATAGTAAAATAGAAATTGGAAAAATCCACTGATCACATTCAGAAAGAGAGACCAAAATGAAAACTCCAAGAAATATTATAGCCCAATTCTAGAGCTCCCAAATCAAAGAGAAAATACTTCAAGCATCCAGATAGAACAATTCATATATTGTTAGGATAACACAAGATTTAGTGGCTTCCACATTAAGGAATCAGAAGGCTTAGAATATTATATTCTAGAAAGTAGAGGTACTAGGATTATAACCAAGAATAACCTACTCAGTGGGGAGAGAGAGAGAGACAGAGAGACAGAGAGAGAGACAGAGACAGAGAGAGAGGGAGAGAGAGAGAGAGAGAGAGAGAGAGAGAGAGAGAGAGAGAGAGAAGGAGAAGGAGAAGAAGGAAGAGGAGGAGGAGAAGAGAAGAAAAGAAAATTTGATAGAGGAAAATACACCATTATCATAACATTCACATATGAATGTGAATGGGATGTGCTCACTGATAAAACAAAATCAGATAGCAAAATGGATTAGAAACCAGAATCCAACAATATGTTTACAAGAGACATACTTGAAAAAGAAGGGCACATTCAGAGGTAAAATAAAAGGCTGGATCTGAATATAATATGTTTCAACTGAACTAAAAATGTCAGGGTAGCAATCATGAATTAAAAAAAAAAAGCAAAATAAAAATAGACCTAATTAAAAGGGATAATCAGGGAAACTGCATTTTACTAAAAAGTACCATAGACAATGAAGTAATATTTTAAAACGTTTCTGCAAGTTTCTCTAATAAAGGCCACCTTTTTCAAATATATGCTTATTATAGGACAGAGTCTAATTTATAAAAAAAATAAGAGCCATTCCCGAATTGAGAAGTGGTCAAAGGATATGAACAGGCAGTTTTCAGAAGAAGAAATCAAATCTTTCTATAATCATATAAGAGTGTGCTATCTTACTATTGATTATAGAAAGGGAAATTAAAACCACTCTGAGCTATCACCTTGAAACCATCAGAAATGACAAAGCTCGAGAGGGTGAAGGAAAAACAGGTACAATAATAAGCTTTTGGTTGAGTTTTGAACTGATCCAGCCTTTCTGGAAAGCAATTTGGCATTATGCCCAAAAGGCAAAAAAACCCTATGTGTACAAAATATTTTTAGCAGCCTTTTTTTTTTTTTGTGGTGGCAAAAAAGTTAGAAATCAAGGAGATGACCATCAATTGGGGAATGGCTGAACAAATTGTCTCATATGATTGTGATAGAGTACTGCTGTGGTGTGGGAAATGACAAGCAAGATGGTTTTAGAAAAACATGGCAAAACCTATATGAACTGATGCAAAGTAAAATATGAATAACTAGGAGATCATTGTGCGCAGTGACTGCAATGTTGTAATGATGACCAACTGTGAAAGACTTGACTACTCTGATCAATATAATGATCCAGCACAATTAATTCCAAAAGACTTATTATGAAAAAAAAATGCTACTATCTCCAGAGAACTGATGAACTGAATTCAAAATGAAGTATGGTCTTCTTTATTTTTCTTACTTTTTGTAAAAAATATGGCTAATAGGGAGATATGTTTTGTATGATCATAAATATAATTGACAACATATTGCTTGTTTTCTCAATTAGTGGAGGAGAGCTAGGAGGTAGGGATAGAACTTGGAACACAAAATTTAAAAGAATAGAACATTAAAAATAATAAATGGATATATACATACACATATACATATACATAAATGTACATACACATATACATAAATATATATATATATATATACATACACACACATATATCAAATGGGATAGGGTGGATGGAGAAAGATCATAGGAAATGTAGAGGGTCAAAGATTGAATCTTATCTGTGATATCAGTGTGACCTTGTCACTTCTCCTAATAGTTACTCCCCTTTTCTTTTTCTCAGTTATTTTCATTTGTCACTGAACTCAAATTCTACATTGTTATTGTGGGGCATATGGGGTATTCATGCATACTAGCACTTCTGGGGTAAGGGCTTGCTGAGCCCTTTTCAGGGCTGCTTATTCACCTTTGGTGTCCACTTGATTCACCCAGCTCTCAGTTGTGGCTTCAAGAAGGTGTAGCATGCCCAATGACCAAACCTCAGTAAACCACCTTGCCAGAGCAACTAACTAGATCAAGGTTAACTGACAGATCTCAAACTTGTTGATGAGTTAGGGGGATGTCTACAGCAAGCATGTGAATACTTACCCCAGCAGAATGGGCATATGAGAATAATTTGTTTCAATGTCTATGAAAGTGGCTATGGGGTGCTCACATGCATCTCAGATTCCAAGTTCATTCACTGAAACCTGTGCCATTAACAATCATCCTATCTTTATTTTGCCACTGAATTTTGATGACTTAGGAAGGGAAAAGATGATGACTGTGCAACTCTTCCTCACTTAAATCCAATTCATGTACAAGTCAAGATATTACCCTTGATGTCCCTAGTCTTCTTCAAAAACAGAGGACAAACAAGATATAGGATTAGAACATGTATCAGAGGTCTAGTCCAATTTCTTATTCTAATTAAGGATTCTCTTCTAGGACACCCTTGAAATATGGTTTTGTCAGCTTGAACACTTCCAGTGATAAAGAAGTCCTTCCTTTATAAAGTATCATATTTTATTTTTGGACTGTTTTAATTGTTTTAAAGGGTTTTCTTTATATTGAGCTGAAATATATCTATTGTCTTTTGGTCTTGGTACAATTCAGTTTAGCAAAGAAGTAAATTATAAGAGAAGTATTTAAGGCATTTGATGGTATTCAACCTGGAGAAGAGAAGATTTAGAGAGAGCATAAGATCTTTATGAAAATATCTAAGACTCTCATAAAAGAGGGAATACCTTTATTCAGCATCGCTCCAGAAAGTATTATTATCAGGATGATTACATCTCTGAACAATGGACCGTTTTCTTTTCACTATCAACCTACTTTTCTGAATATGCTCTACCCTGTCAATTTCTCATTTAAAACATAGAATTGAGATTTGGTCCCTCAGATGTGGTAACCAAGGTGAAGCTACAGTGGTACTATCTATGTCTATGTTCCAGGTATTCTAGTTCTATTAATGTAACGAAAGACCACCTTAACTTTTTGGCATCCCCGTTGTGCCTGTTGTTAGCTTCCATTGTTTGTCGTAAACTTAGAGTCTCAGATCTTTTATATATTGACTATTGCTACTAAGTAAGAATGATGTAGTTTGAAAGATGAACACAATTATAGTTGTCTTTTGAGAAAAAGATTACCTACCAGAGAAATATTACAGGGAATTTGAGGTAGTAATATATTATAGTTTGTATTAGTTTTCACTTAGAGAAAGATAATCAACTGACTATCTGATAATTGACTACATATGAATGGTATATATTTAATTCAACACCACATATTAAGTTTCTGCTATAGGGCACTGTAATAGACACTTCATTTAAAATACAGTGTGGCATTTTAAGACATAAATGAAATGTCTAACCAATATTAATTTGTAAAGATGAAGGTGGTAACAGTTTTAAAATTGTACACATTTTATAAGCCAATACCTTGCAGGACTAAATTTTTATTTTTTGTATATGGGTTTATTTTGTGATTGTCTGAGCATGTGTCTGTGCAAGCAGAATACTGGAAATCAATTGTCATATGCTCTTTCTATAATGCAGTGGGAAGCTTTTCCAATTCCACAGGACAAATTTAGTCAATAGCTGACCTCCCATAGTTCTATCGAGGTTTGCTGGTATTGTTTCATGGTGCTTCTCCCCCACCCCACTCCTTTTCTGTTGATTTTTATTAGTGAATACATTTTAGTAGTTGTCATCAGAAGGGATTTTGGTTTGTGAATTACATACAGTACTTCTTTTCCAAATTTTAAAGAGCTACCTCTAAGTGAAAGAAAGCACAAATTGTCCTCGATAATGTAGTATTTTTATATGTTGGGGGGACAGAGTGAAAAAAATTGTATAATGGAAAATACATTTTTTCTTGAATTTTATGGCCATCACTAGGAAATGTAGGGTTTTTTAAAATAAAGAACTAAAATTTAATATTAACAATGCATTTTAATCTTTTTTCCAAATAAATTTAAATACAGTGAAGTTTAAAAAGTAGAAAAACATTAAGCTTAACATTAAGATTTTATTAATTTTAATCCAGTGTATAATTCTCAACCAAATATTGTGCCTAAATTTTATTTCAAAGTGATGGTTTTTTAATAATGATTTTTAAGCTTTCCAGATGACCATTCTGACTGGCCTACCTTTTTTTCTCTCCTGGAATTTCCCATTACATTTCTTTTAACATTGTCTAGCTTCACTAGATCAGTCCTTTTACTGTAAATTTGAAGACCATCCTGGTGAGTAAGAACAAGTTGAACTTTCCATGGGGTGACTGCTACACAGGTTATTCCCATATATATGGTCTTTGACTGCTGCTTATTTTCTCCTTCCAGAATAGGAAGCTGCATCTGGGATCTTCCCTAAGTGCCACTTACCCACAAAACAACTGAGAAGCTACTGTTGGGTTCTTGGTACTTAATATTAGTTGTTGATGCATTGTATCTGAATGTTTCTGCCTTCTTTCATTGCCCTATGAATTAATTTCATTTTTTTAGAAAGAGAACTAGTCCATATCCCAACACAATGGAGATCTTCCCTCCCTCAAACTATTATGAGGCAGGGATATGGCACAGTGGATAGAGCTCTGGGCCTAGAGTCAGAATGTTGTTGTTGTTCAGTCATTTTAGTCCTGTCCAACTTTTTGTGAACCCATTTAGGGTTTTCTCAGCAAAATACTGGAGTAGTTCACCATTTCCTCCTCCAGCTCATTTTACAGTTGAGGAAACTGAAGAAAACAGGGTTGAGTGACTTGTCTAGGGTCACACAGGTAATAAGTTGCTCTGTAAGGCTCTGGGCATACAAAAATGAAAACACAAACCACGATAGTCTCTGACCTTGAGAAATTCATAACTTAATAGGAAGCATGATTGTAGTCAGACAAATATGATACATGGTAGAATGAAATAAAAGCAAAGCAGTGGCATGGAAAAAAAGCAAAGCATGATGTCATGGAAAGGACATTGGATTTATAATCAGAGAACCTGGGTTCAAATTTCAGCCTTGACATTTCCTTTTTTAAGTTCAGAGGACAATTTTAAGGATAGATACATACATACATATACTATTGTGCACACACATACATTTAGAGGGTAGAAGAAAGACAAACCAATGAAAGAAATTAAGAAGGAATTGTCAGAGCCAAGAGGAAAACCAGAAGAACATATTGTCAAAAAACTGAGCATGTGTTTGTGTGTGTAGGGGGAGTATAAAGACTGAGATGATGGGAAGTATCAAATTCTCTAAAAAATTTTTTGGAAGAGGGAGTCAAGGCAATCACAGTTAAGTGACTTGCCCAAGGTCACATAGCTAGTAAGTATCAAGTGTTTGAGGTCAGATTTGAACTCAGGTCCTCCTGACTCCAGGACTGGTGCTCTATAGTTGCCCCCAAAATATGAACCACTTCATGAATTTGTGTGTCATCCTTGTGTAGGGCTCATGCTAATCTTCTCTTTATTGGTCCAATCTTTAGTATATGTGCTGCTGAAGCAAGCACACACACACAAAATTAGGCCAAGAATAAACTACTGTCTCTGGTTATAAATTTCTCCAGAGATTTTTGGGACAGACACCTGTGGGACTCCTAAATCCTTTAACCCCTGAATGCTTACCTTTTGTACTTTTAAACTCTCATGACAATGAATTGGGTTGAATGGGTTCATAATCTCAGGATCAAATTAGTTAATATTTGTAAAGCATTTAGCACAGTTCCTGGCACATAATAGGTGTTGTAGAGTCAGGAGGACCTGAGTTCAAATCTGGCCTCAGAAACTTAATACAAAAACTAGCCATGTGACCCTGGGAAAGTCACTTAACCCCAGTTGCCCTCCAAAAAGTAAAAAAAAAAATGTTGTATAAATGTTTATTTCCTTCCCCTTCCCCTTAGCTTTCATCTTTATTGTCATTGAAATAGAAGGTAGCTCTCTTTGTGTTCTTAGATTCTTCATCATAAGAGAAAATATCACCATCTTTATCCAGCTTCTCTTCCTCATACTTCTCTTGTCATCCTCACCATTTCTATTTTTTCCCTGCTACTTCTTTTCGATAAGAAATTAGAAACCATTGTGAAATGATGCTTGTTCTTGTATATTTATATCTATTCCAAATATTAGAGTTGGATATCAGACTTTTACTATAAAAATTTGGTGCAGATATTATACCTAATTCTGTGTTCATTGATTTTGTTTGTGTAAAAATGTTATAACTTAATGTGATCAAAATTGTCCATTTTATCTTTTGTGATCTCTGTTCCTTGATTGTACAAGATCTCTTCTCCTATCCACAGTTACAAAAGGAATATCCTTCCCTGCTCCTCTAATTTGTTTATGATATGACCTTTTACATATAGGTTGGATAGTCATTTGGAGCTTGTTATATTATATGCTGTAAGATGTTGGTCTAAGCCCAGTTGGAGAATATTTGTTGGAGGAAGGGATATTTTTGTGTGATAGCTGCAGTAAGACTCAGCTACAGTAATTCAAATAAAAGAAAGGAAAAAACAAAGAAAGGAATGTCAATGAAACATATAGGGAAATACAAAGACATGAAGAGATGATATTTAAGACAGAGAAAAGAAAGGGAGAATTGGCACAAACATGTTAAAATTGATGTAAAATTGATATAAAGAAAATAGATATAAATAAAATTGATATAAAGCATCTAAAAAGCTATATATTGTAAATTCATGATTTTATATCCTATATTTCTACCCTTCTTTGTATGGTGAAATGTTCATGTTTGTTCATGACTCTCAAGCTATACATATAAATGTTTATTTGCATAATTTAAAAAGAAAAGAAGAAACAAAAACCTCTGGGAAGTCCATCTGAAGAACTACTACAACATTGTGGGCAATCATTTCTGAAAATGTTGGAACAATTATAAGACTGTAACTTAGTTTTTCATCCATGAAGGAGGAAATTGGCTGAATCTTGGAACAGGAGGAAAATGTTCCTTAGGAGGATCAACAGGTTTGCAACTGTACCAATCCACATACTTACTAGCTTCATTATAGTAGGTGTATACACAGGCATAGGCCAAGATTTTTGAGGCCTGTTGTAGATCTAATCAAACAACAAGGAGGAAATTTAGGGGCTGTCATCTTAAGGGACAGTAACACAACTTCATGGTTTCAGTGTAGGCTCCTGTTCCTAGTGATAGGAAGTATTTATATCATGACTAGTCCTGAAACTGTTTCTCTCAATGAGCAGCTTCCCCCCCCCAGCAAAATAATAAACAGTTTATTGAAAATTCCTGGAATAATTGCTACCTCCTTCCAGTTTTATGGGGAAACCAGTTAGAGAGGAAATCCCTGAGAAATCACATAATCCTTACACCTCAGGCCCCTCAGTAGCACAATTGTTAGTTTTCATTGTGCATTGGCTTCCATGGTTGAAGGAGAATTAGTAGAGTACATGGTTATGTTTGGCACAAGTTGGGTGGATGGAGGATGAAGAATGAGAACAGGCTGTAGGATTTGCCTAAAGAATTCATTGATAATCTTGGAATGATGAAATTATATAGTTTTGGGTTTGGAAGTTAGATTATAAGGAGTTGAAAAATAACAGTGAAGAAATGGAGCAAGAAAATGTAGAATATACTTTCTAGAAGTTTAGGAGTGATGGGTAAGGGACATATAGATTGATGTCTTGAAGGTAACAGAGTCAAAGATATTTTATTTTTAAGATGGAGAGACTAGGCAAATTTTAGTAAGATTAAGGATAAAGAGAGACTAATGAACAAGATTCCAAGGAGATGAGCTCAAAGGCAATCATGGAGGAACTAACCTTGGTAATGAGGAAAGTCACTTCAATCTCTGAGATGAGAAAGAAGCAGAAGAATTTACATGAATAGATCAGGTTTATAGGAGAGGAAAAGAGATCAGGGAAAAGGAAGATGTATTACCTCAGTCTTCTTGGTCAAATAAGAGACATCACTTATTGATAGAGGAGGGGTTCTTGAAAGGGAAAACCCATCAAACAATCAAGTAGAATGATTTTCTTATGTTTGAACTTTTCTCTTTCTTTATAAAGCTGTTAAGGATTCTACCATTATTTAGTAGTTCTTCCCAATGCTTGTTGTTCATAAGAAGTCCCTTCATTTCTGCAGGTTAAAAGAATTTTCCTTCCTGTGAGTGTTCCCTTCCCCTCACCTGCCCCCAACCTAATGCTTATTCTAATACTCTTTGTGTATATATATATATATATATTTCTTAGAAGCTATACTTCCCAAAGGTTGTGATATGGACCATTAAGAAACTGCTTCATCACTTCCTTGACTCAATCCAACTTCTACATGAGAGAGTTAGACTTAAAGATGGCTTTTGGGAAGAATATGGAAAGGAATTCTTTGGGAACTAGAACATTCTTGGATGTAGAAGCAGTCTTTTGCATCTCTTGCCAAAATTTAATTATATTTCATTATATTCATTGCATTTATTTCTTCAAAATTCTAGAAAAGGGCTCAGGAGATGATATAGTAGAGTATAGGCAGCAATCCAGTTGAACTCTCTCAACATTCCTCTCCAAAGTCTTTGAAATAATGCCTCAAATCAGATTTTGGGGTGGTAGAGCCTTACCAGACCTTAACCAAAGGTCAGGGTGAGATATTTTTCCTAGCCTCAAAGAACTTAGAAAGTGTGCAGGAGAAATCTGTGACACCAGTGTGAAGGTCTGTCCAGATAGCACACATAATGGAGCTGCACCAGTGGGAAGCCTCTGAAGAGGCAATAGTAGCAACTTCAGGAACTCACAGCCCAGAAATTGTGAGGGAGTTAAACAATTGCTCAAACAATTGCTCAAAAAAAAGTACAGAGGCAACCTTTGTTGCCACTGATTGGCAACTATTGCCCACAAGCAGTTCTGGGTTGTAGTTCCAGGGAAAAGAAGATTATTTATGGTTCATCACAAAGGAATAGTCAGAGTTTGAAGGCACTAGACCTGGCTTCAGGGGAACAGGGGACCTTCCTGGTTAAAGACCTGAGTGCAAACTAAGAGAGAAATGATCACACATCTCTCTGGATCTTAACACATTGGAAGCACTGAAAACTTTAAGACCCCAAGAAATAACACTCTGCATATACCCCAAAGCTTGGGACAATGCCTTCCCACCCACAGGTGAGCAGAGTCTAACTTTAACACAAAGTTCAAAGTCAAGAAATAGGTAGAAAATGAGCAAACAATAGCAACAAAAGAACTTTACTATAAAGGTATTATAATGACGTGATAGACCAAGACACAAACTCTGAAGACAGAAATGTAAAAACAGCTACAACCAAAGCTTCAAAAAAATCCCAATTGGACACAATCCAAACAAATATTCCTGGAAGAGTTAAAGAAAGGATTCAGGCTGGTAGAGGAGAAATTCACTGAAAAAAATAACTCCTTAACCTCCCTCCCTCCCACGAATTGTCCAAATGGAGAAAGAGGTACAAAAGTTAAGTGAAGAAAATAACTACTTAAAATTTAGAATTGAGCAAGTAGAAGTTCATGACTTCAAAGACATTAAGAAACAATAAAACACAATTTAAAAAACCATGAAAAAATAGAAGAAAATGTGAAATTTCTCTCTGGAAAAACAACTGGCACAAAAAACAGATTGAGGAGAAATAATTAAAAAATTATTGGACTACCTGAAAGACATGATAAAAAAGAGCCTAGGCATCATCTTTCAAGACATCATCAAGGAAAATTGACTCGATATTTCTAAATGGCTAAATAGAAATTGAAAGAATCCCCTATTTGCCTCCTGAAAGAGATCCACAAATGGAAACTCCAAGGTATATTATAGTCAAATCCCCTAGCTCCCAGGTCAAAGAGAAAATAATTCAAGCAGCTATGAAGAAATAGTTCATATGTTGTAGAGCCATAGTCAGGATAATAAAAGATTAACATCCTTTATAGTAAAGGAGAAGAGGGCCTAGAATATGTTATTCTGGAAAGCAAAGTAGCTAGGATTACAACCAAGAATCACCCACCTAGCAAAACTGAATATAATCCTTTAAAAGAAAAATGAATATTTAATGAAATAGGGACTTTCAAGCATTTCTGATGAAAAGACCAGAGATGAATAGGAAATTTGATATTCAATACGAGAGTTAAGAGAAGCATGAAATAATAAACATGAAAGAGACATCCTAAGGGATTCAATAAGGTTAAACTATTTACTTTCCTATCTAGGAAGAGGGTACTTATAATTCCTATGAATTTTATCATTATTAGGGCAATTAGAAAGAGTATACATTGACAGAGGGCATCAGTATGAGTTAATTATGATGGGATGATTTCAAAGAAATAAAATTAAGAGGTTAGAAAGAGGGATGCCCTGGAAGAAGGAAGGGAGAGTTTTAATAGGGAAAATTATCTAACATAAAAGATGCATGCAAGGAAGAGCTCTTACAATAGAGGGGAAAATAGGAAGGTGCTTGAACCTCATTCTTATAGGAATTGTTTCAAAGAGTAGAGAATATACACACTCAATTGGGTAGAGAAACTTGTCCTGCCCTAAAAGGAAGTAGAACTAGAAGGAGGTCAGAGAAAGGAAATGGTCTGAAAAAGGGAGACCAGATTAAGGGAAGCAGTGGTTAGAGCCACAACAGACTTCTGAGGAGGGACAGGTAAAAAAGTGAGTAAGAAAAGAATAAGCAGTAGGGGGAAACAGGATAGAGGGAAATACATAGCTAGTAATCATAAGTAGGAATGTGAATGGGATGAACTAACCCATAAAATGGAAGCAGATAGCAGGATGGACTAAAAACCAGAATCCAACAACATTGTTTACAAGAAACAGAGATACATGCAAAGTAAAAATGAGGGGCTGGGGTAGAATTTCTTATGTTCAGCTCATGTTAAAAACAAAAGGGGTAGCAATTATGACCTCAGACAAAGAAAAAGCAAAAATAGACCTAATTAATAGACCAAAGCAATATTTTGCTAAGAGGTACCACAATGAAGACAGACAGTGGGGTAATATAAGTACTGAACATTTCTATACCAGATAGCATAGTATCCAAATTCTCAAAGGAAAAGTAAAGTAAGTTACAGGAGGAAATAGACTGTATTAATGGGACAACTTAACTTTCTCCCTCTAAGAACTAGATAAATATAACAAAAATATTTAAGAAAAAAGTTAAGTTAAATAAAATTTTAGAAAAGTTAGCTATAATAGAAATATAATATTCTGGAGAAAATTGAGTGGGAATAGAAAAGAATTTACCTTTCTTTCAGCTGTACATGGCACTTCCCCAAAATTGGCCACATAAAAATCTCAAAAAACCAATGTAGAAAATCAAAATCATTAAATGGATCCTTTTCAGATGATAATGCAATAAAAATATATTCAATAAAAGGCCATGGAGACAGATTAAAATTAATTGGAAACTAAACAAAACCAAAGAATGACTGAGTCAAAGAACAAATCACAGAAAGGATCAATAGTTTCATTGAAGAGAATGACAATGAGACAATATAACTAAATTTGTGAGATGCAGACAAAGCAGTACTTAGGGGGGAAATATGTATCTCTAAACATTTACATCCATGAAATAGAGAGAGAATAGAACAACAAACTGCGTATATAAGCAAAAAGAAGTAGAAAAATAACAAATTAAAAATCTTCAATTTAACGCAAAATTGAAAATCCTGAATATCAAAGGAGAGATTAATAAAACTGAAAGTAAGAAAGTCACTGAACTAATGATAAAAACAGGAGCTGATTTTGTGAACAAAACCTCAATAAGATAGATAAACCATTAGGTAATCTGATTTTTTAAAAAAGAAAAATTTTGTTTAGTGAACTTTTGTACTTCATTTTCCATTTGGTTGATTCTGTTTTTTAGGAGTTCTTTTCTTCAGTGAAATTTTGTGCCTCTTTTTACCATTTGTCCAATTCTCTTTTTTTAAGATGTTATTTTCTTAATTTTTTGGTGTGCCTCTTTTACCAAGCTGTTGGCTCTCTTTTCATGATTTTTTTGCATCACTCTCATTTCTTTTCTCAATTTTTCCTCTACCTCTCATATGAATTGATGCTAAGTGGAGTGAGAATAACTGGGAGATCATTGTACATAGTAACAGCAATGTTTTTTTTATTATTAAACAAATGCTTTATTAACTTCTGTTTTACATCATTCATTTCCACCAGATTTTGAGTTGCAATTTTCCCCCCCGTTTTCCCCCTACACACCATTCCAGAATAGCAGTCCCACAAGATATCGCTTCCTCCAATCTGCTCTCTCCCATATCTTCTCCCATACCCCCTTTGACTTCTCCATTAGAGCAAGGTGAAACTCTGTGCCCCAATGCCTGCACATCTTATCTCCCAATTACAAGCAAAAGAGTATTAATAATAGTATTTATATATACTTGAAACATTTAATTTTAAGACCTCAGATTTCAGATCCATTCCCTTCCTCCCTTGTCACCCATTCCCTCTGGGAAGAGAAGTAATTCAGTATATGTTGTATATGTCTAGCTATGCAAAACATTACCATAGTAGATATATTGTACAAGGCTGCTTATAATTCCCTCCCACCCATCCCACCCCCCACCTGGTCCATTCCCTACTTGATCCTGTCCCTCTTCTATAGTGGGTACTTCCAACCTCCCCTCCCCCCAAGAATGCCCTCTCATCCCTCTTCCCCCTATTCTGCTGCAGGGTGAGATATCCCATTTAGTATGTATGTCATTCTCTCCCTGAACCAAATTCAATGAGAATGTGGTTTTGCCTTTTTGCCTTCCTTTTCTTCCCCTCCTCTGCAGCCACTTCCCCTTGCTTCTTCTACATGCGATAGTTTACCCTACCCTGTCTCTCCCTGTCTCCTCTTGCCACTTTCCTCTCTCACCTCATAATTTCACCCCTTAAGTATCATCCCTTCGCAACAAATTCAACTTATGCCCTCTATCCATGTATAATTGTGAACATATATAAACACATTCACATATGTATTCAAATGACCATATACCCTTCTTCCATTATTTTCATACTGAGAAATGTTTCATCAATCACAGTTATTGTTTTTCCATGTAGGAATGTAAATAGGTCAACTTTGATAAGTTCCTTTTGATTTCTTTTCCCTGATTACCTTCTCAGGCATCTTTTGCTTCTTGTGTCTGGATGTCACATTTTCTATTCAACTCTGGTTTTTTCCTCAAGAATGCTTGAAAGTCCACTCTTCCACTGAATAACCATATTTCCCCCTGAAACAAAATACTCAGTTTTGTTGGGTAGGTGACCCTTGGGTTCACTCCCAGCTCTTTTGCCCTCTGGAATATCATATTCCATGCCCTTCGATCCCTCAGTGTGGAAGCTGCCAGGTCCTGTGCTATTCTGATTGTGTTTCCACATTATTGGAATTGTTTCTTCCTGGCTGCTTGTAGTATTTTCTCCTTGATCTGGGGATTCTGGAACCTGGCTATAATATTCCTGGGAGTTTTCTTTCGGGGATCTTTTTCAGGAGGTGATCGGTGGATTCTTTCAACCTCTATTTTGCCCTCTGGATCTAAAACATCAGGGCAATTTTCCTTGAGAATTTCTTGAAGGGTGATTTCTAGGTTCTTTCTTTGATCACGGCTTTCAGGTAGTCCAATAATTTTTAAATTGTCTCTCCTGGATCTATTTTCCAGGTCAGTGGTTTTCCCCATGAGATATTTCACATTGCCTTCTAGTCTTTCGTTTGGATCTGCTTAACAGCATCTTGGTTTCTCATAAAGTTATTAGCTTCCATTTGCTCCAGTATAACTCTGAAGGAATGAATCTCCTCAGTGAGCTTTTGAGATTCTTTTTCCATCTGGCAAATTTGGCTTTTTAAGGCATTCTTCTCCTCATTGCACCTTTGGGCCTCCTTTGCCATTTGAGTTAGTCTATTTTTTAAGGTGTTGTTTTCCTCAGTCAGGCTGTTGACCCTCATTTCATACTTTTCCCGCATCCTTCTCATTTCTCTTCCCAATTTTTCCTCCACTTCTCTTATTTGATTTTTTTTGGGGGGGTTAACAAGCTTACTTTAATCAAACAAACACACATTACCTAGTTCAGGGGGAAAAGGTCAGCACCCCAAACTTCAGAGTTACAGAACTTACAGATCAAACAGACAGGCTTCCAAACTGTCCAACCATTATATCAATACCAAATCACAGTTACCAGAGAGGGAAGCATCAGCATCTGGGTTTTCAAAGCCGGGGGGGCTCTCAATAATGGCTTCCCAGAGTCTCATCTGGTCAAATCACACAACACTTCTCAAAGTGAGCCCCAAAGCAAAGCCTCTCCTCAGGGTTTATATAGCCTTCTCCTGGCTCAGAGAATGTAACAACCTTCTGGACCCACTGCCCAATCACAAAGTATCAAGGTGTGGGCTTTCCTGAAAAACAAGCCTCCCACCACAGGCTCCAGGTGCACTTAAGCTAGGGGCAGGGAAGATCTTTAAATTTGCATTTCCATTACATTAGGCCCCAAGATCTTTCATGCCCATAGCATACACAATTTACATTTGAATTAGCACTAAACATCTCTTAGGTCACATTTTCCAGGTACATAAGAAAATCACAATATAATCTCAAAATACAATAGTCCAAGTCTTCCACTCATGGGGCAAATGTTAACTCAGTCAGTTATCAGTAAAATCAAAAAATAGTCACTCTTAAGTTAACTCAATCAGTCACATCAGTTTTCAAAGTACAAGTCTTCCACTCCTGGGGCAAAGTCTTGATTAACTCAATTAGTCTCTTATCTGTAACAATATCTCAAAGTACAATTAGTCACTTATTCAGTAAAGTCTTACTAAGTATGCCCATAGCATAGACAGTTTACATTTCAATTAGCACTAACCATCTCTTAAGTCATATTTTCAAGGTACATCTAAAGTTACCAAAGTGGCCACTGGGCCTTAAACACAAAATACAAAGCATTATCACATAAAGTTCTCTTGGGAGGAGGGGGGTGTCCTTCCCCTTGCACTGCTCCAGCCCTGCTTTCAAGTCCAGAGAGGGGGCTGAGCAACAAAACCAAAGTGGGGTCCTTGGGGTCCATGGCACTTCACTCCACCCACCAGTCACAAATCCATCCTCCCCCTGGGTCCCAAACTGTGGGATGCAGCAAGGAAACACATTCAGTGCCCCTGCTTTGCCACACAGTCCTTATCTTGTCCTGTGGCTGAACTCCAAACTCCTGGGTTCCTTCTCCAGCAGAAGGCAGCAGCTCCTGGCTTCTCCACAGGTCTCCATGCAGGCAGCTCACCATTCCTGCTCTCAGCTCAGTGAAGTCAGCATGCAGGCCGTTCTTCTCTCCTGCTCCATGGCTCCACAGAATCACAACTACCACAACTGGGAAACAAACAATTATCCCAGCCCCCATACTTTCCTTTTATTCAGCAGATCCCATCCTCGTCGCCATTTTGTAGCAGCAAGCACCCCAATATCCCCAGGGTGACTGCCAACACAAGTTCTTAGATCTGCTTTTCAAAAGGAAAGCAACTCAAATTGGGTTAACAAGCTTACTTTAATCAAACAAACACACATACCTAGTTCAGGGGAAAAAGGTCAGCACCCCGAACTTCAGAGTTATAGAACTTACAGATCAAACAGACAGGCTTCCAAACTGTCCAACCATTATATCAATACCAAATCACAGTTACCAGAGAGGGAAGCATCAACATCTGGGTTTTCAAAGCCGGGGGGCTCTCAACAACGGCTTCCCAGAGTCTCATCTGGTCAAATCACACAACACATCTCAAAGTGAGCCCCCTCTTATTTGATTTTTAAAGTCCTTCTTAAGGTCCTCTATGGCCTGTAACCCACTCATATTTTCCTTTGGGGCTTTTGGAGCAGGATTTCTGACCTCACAGTCCTCCTCCTATTACATGCTTCGATCCTCTTTGCCCCCAAAATATGAGTCTAATGTTGCATTTTTCTGTTTAATTTGTTTCCTCTCCTATTCTATGCTTTGATCCTCTTTGCCCCCCAAATATGAGACTAATGTTGCATTTTTCTGTTTGTTTCCTTTGCCTTGGCATGTTGCCACTTAATTACTTGACTTTTGGGCTTGTTGCCACAGTATGACTCTGCCACCAGACAGGGGAGCTTCCATCCTGAATGTGTGGGGGGACAACTTCCGTTTCTGGCAAGCTGTATATCCACCCCACGACCTCCCCCCCAGACCACAATCCAGATCCAGGGAGGTTAAAGCACGAGTGATTACACCCCAAGACTGATTGCTGGATCTCCCTACAGTTCGCAGGCCAGGAGCTGGAGCTGCCACTGAAAACTACAAAATGGTGTGTCTCCTCGGCGGCTTCTAGCCCCCAGGGGAGGAAGTCAACACGTTCCCCAAATACTGGTCCCAAAGTCCATAGGGCACTAACCTCTCACTTTGTCCTGGGCATGTCTGTGTTGATGATTCTGGAATCGCCACAGATGCTGGTGTTCTGGGGTCCCTCCAGTGGCTGCTGGCCTGGCCGCCCTGGGGCTAAAACCATGGCTCAAGTGGACCTGGGCTCAGCTCTCCATGCTGCACTGAGCTGCCCTGCTCCTAGAGCGCTGCGCTGGTCCTTCCTTCAGGGCTGCTGGGCTGTCCTCAGTGGGAGGTTAGCTTCTCTGTGTCATTGTGTGGGTGCTGGGGCTCCAGACGTTGTTCAGAAACAAAATACATAGTTTGGAGATGATCTTGGGTTAGAGTGCCTTGGATGTGCTGTTTCTACTCCGCCATCTTGGCTCCGCCCTACCACAGCAATGTTTTAATGATCTTCAACTGTGAAAGAGTTGGCTACTCTGTTAGCTACAGTGATATCTCAATTCCAAAGGACTCATGATGAAAAAAAAATCCTATCTACCTCCAGAAAAAGAACTGATGAACTCTAAGTACAAAGTGAAGTATAACTTTATTTGAATATTTTTTACTTTTTAAAAATATTACTAATATAGAAATGTTTTATATGATTTCACATATATAAATGATATGTTGCTTTGCGGCTAGGGGAGGAGGTGGGAATGAGGTAGAAAATTTGGAACTCGAAATTTAAAACAAAAATTGTTAAAAATAAAAATGTTTTAATTTTTTTTAATTCAAGAAAAGAGATAACATTTGATTATTGACCATGTCCATTCTATACCACTACTATTTTCCTGCTTTGCCTCATGCAAGAAATAAGCTTTGCCCAGTGTAGTGTCTCATTTCAGTAACTTTTTAACACTTTAATGAATCTATGGCACTTTTTGAAGGAAAAAGTGGATATATATTGAATTGCAGCAGCATTGATATATTTATTTTATTAATCAATTTCACAAAGTTTGAGTTTTCTTACTAAGTGAGAAAAATGTGCACCATTGGAAGAATTAATGAAGAAAGGGAAACTATAATTTCACATATCAACTTGACTTCTCTAACACTTTATGAGTTAGTATTAATATGAGAACTACCCTAAATGAGAATTTTCTTCAAGGGGTTCTTATTGTCAGGGGAGGCTCACAAACTAATTTACCAACAGGAAATGTCTTCCTATTTATTTATTTAAATGTCAGGAAAATCTCTAATCAATCAGTATAACAATCTTGGAGGAAAAAAGTATCCTGATGTATAATGAAAATTGTAACCAGGAATGGAACTAGAAAAAAAAAAAAAACAAAACTACTTCTATATCTATATGTGCAAGTTATAGATATATATGTAAAATAAGGTTGAGTCCAAATTCCTATAAATGAGGTAAGCATGCATATAATTGATAATGAGTATTTAAGTTAAGAATAGATTTTTAAAAAGACATACTTTATTTGGAAAGCCAGCCTGTTCTCAGCATATAGATACTCTGAGTTAATTTGCCTCCTGTGAGATAGTGCTTCTCTTCTGGGGAATACTGATTCATCACCACTCTCTGTAGGATAGGCCTCCTTAAGGCCCTGGGGAAATTGCTACCTAATTGCTCCACAGGGGTTGGAGTTAAGATTAACTCCTAAATGAATTTCGGTAGTCCTAAATATCAGATTCTCTAATAAAATTTTCTTGGAGTTAGCATGATTTTCAGTTTAAGAAACACAAGTTTGCTATTTGCTCAGAGGAATCTCTCTCTTTTTTGTCTCTTTAAGTTTCTTTCTCATCTAAAAGATGAATCTATTTTGACTAATTATGTATTTAAACTGAGATCTAGGACTGTGATTTCTAAAGAGTAAAGGAAATTCTTGGCATGAAAAATTTGTTCCATAGATACACATAAGGAATGCATCTGTAATTTATAGTGCTTGAGACTTATCTGCGGTTTTGAGAAGGTAAATGATTTGCCCATAGTTGCAGAACTAGTATATACAAGCAATGGGACTAGGACTTGAACCCAAGCCTTCCTCACTCTTAAGATTTGACCTCTATTTACTACACCTCTTTCCTCCTCTCCCTTCTCTTGATTCCTTTCAATTTCCTTCTCTCCTCAATCTCTCCCTTTATCTTCCTATTTCATGTTTTTTTTTCAGCCTCTAGATACACATAAGTCCATGAAAACACACATGCACAAATATAATGGGTAATGGGTTTGATTATCTCTTTCCTACAGTCATTTATTCCCCTTTCACACACTTAACTTGTAGGAATCATGATAATTAGAGTTTCTTTTGTTTTATACTGAAGGCGTTTCTCCTAGACACTTCCACAATTTGTTGATGGTTTTTAGAATTGTTAAATTTAATTATTGCATGTCTTGTGGTTTTTAGCATGAATTTTTTTAGACTGTTGTTTTGTTTTATATTACTATATTCATTTTTTGGCATTTCAATTTTTTCTGGAAGACTTGTGATCCTAAAGTTGTTTTTCCTGTTTATTTGCTGTGCTTTAGGTTTTTATTTTATTTTTTAAAGCAATTGGGGTTAAGTAACTTGCTCAAGGTTACATGGACAGTCATTATTTATGTGTGGGTGCTCAGTTTCTGAGGCTGGGACCGATCCCAGGTTATCCTGACTCCAGGGCCAGCACTCTTACTCACTGTGCCACCTAGCCACCCCGTGTGTGCTTTAGGTTTTTAAGAGAATTTTCTTCTTTCTGATAGATAGTTTTTAACTTTTTTTTTCCATATATTTCTTTTTTGCTTGATTTGTGATCCCTTCTTCTTTGAAGACATGTTTCCTGGGAATTGGATTTCAAAGCTATCTTAACCTCCTCCTAAGTTGAGACATTAACTTTTCATTGGCCTGAGTATCTGTTCCAAGTTTTTTCTAGGGAGACTTATCTAGTCCTGGATTCCCCTTTACTTCAGATCTCCTGCAAACTGACACTTAGGTTGGCATCATGCCTAAATTCCCTCAGTTCCTATTTCTCTGGATGAATATTGGAGGCACAACACATCCTCCCTTCCTATACCTTCTCCTTCTCCACAAACATAGAGTAAGATGGAGGTCTGCTTCTTTTTTGCCAAAGAATGGGAGGGTAAAGTCAGGGGCAGGGTGTGCTGGAAGAGATTGGAGCAGTGTCAGGAAATTGCTGAGTGGATGTCAGAACACAAGCTGGTGGATCAGCTTGTGTGATATGCCTGCATGGTGTGTGTGTGTGTGTGTGTGTGTGTGTGTGTGTGTGTGTGTGTGTGTGTGTGTGTGAGAGAGAGAGAGAGAGAGAGAGAGAGAGAGAGAGAGAGAGAGAGAGAGAGAGAGATGCTACTGAGGGAGTGCATTAAGTATTGGAATTTTATGTTATTAATTCATAAGCCTGTTACTTTGCTAGGCTTCTTGGTTGTTTTTGTTTTTGTTTGTTTATTGGAACATGGAGACATTTGGCCTTATTAGTCTTATTATTGAGTTGATTTGCATTGGAACCAGGGACATGAAGGGATTGAAAGGAGTCCTCAGTGCCAGTCAGAACTTTTGCAGTTTTGTTAAATGGACTCCCTAGGATTTTTTAAGGGTGTCAACGCTAGTGAACTGTTTATATGATGAGTTAAAAGGAGTTTTAGACCAAAATGCAAATATGAATTTAGAGAGACATATCCTAAACATCAACAGGAAAAAAAAGGAATTCAAAAGACAGACTTCAATATCTTAGTATTTCCCCTGTTAGCATTTGGGTAAAGCTGATTAGGAAGCAGCTAAGTGGCTAGAACATTCTCCCTGCAGTCAGGAAGTCATTAGTTCAGATGTGCTCAGACACTCACTAGATGTGTGACCCTGGCTGGGCAAGTCACTCAACCTCTGCCTTAGTCTGCTGGAAAAAGGAAATGGCAAACCACTACAGTGTCTTTGCCAAGAAAACCCCAAATGAGTCATAAAGAGTCAGACAGGACTGAACAATAACAAAGACAGAGTAGGGGATTTGACTTCTAAAAATACTAAAGACGACCATTCAGGCAACCCAGCTAAAGAGTCAAAAGACCCCCATGGTAACTGAAAACTACCAGGTGGTAGGAGAGAATACTACAATGTTACAATACTACAACTACTGTTGTAGCAGTGGATAGACTGAAGGGTGGAGGTGTCTGGCAGGAGTGGAAGCATCCAAAAGCAGAACTATCTAAAAGATAGCCTCACGGCAAAGATAACAGAGTTCTAGAGGAGCCTACCTCTGTGCAAAAGCAACTTGCCTGATGATAACACCAAAGAACACAAATGACTTTTCAAAGTCAACCCTGGCTATGCATGTGCCCTGGTTACACATATTCCCTTCCTACTTGTCCCATTAGTGATTATATATTTTTCCAGTATGTGCCCTTATTTGCAGTATTGTAACCTATGGGAAAGTGTACCCCTTATGCATATGAGGAAATACTTCTTGTCATTTACCTTGTTATGCTGTTTAATTAACATCTTTTGCTTTGAATGGAATCACCTTTCATTAATACGAAGATTTAAATAGCTCTATTGACACTAACAGAGAAAAGGAATATGGAGGAATTATAGCTCATGTGTGGAAAAAAGGTAGTGGGGAAAAAAGAAAGAGAAGAAATGAATAATGTCTTCTATTAAATAATACATTCCCTGAGAGCAGAGGCAATGGTACTTTTCACCTTTGTAGTACAGTGAATTATACTTAGCTCTTAACAAATGTGTGTTCAATTAAATTGAATTTTCTATTTTTCCCCTGAAAAATTTTCAAGGAAAAGTTCACAGGTACTTTAAATGTTTTGAGTAGAGAAGAAAATGTTGAATTAATCAATCATGATTGTTAAGTATAAAAAATGCATGAAGCTCCAAATTATAAAAATCTTGATTATAAAGAGATAAGATTTTTTTGTATGTAATACATGGAATCAGTTTCATTAGTTTGATTTCTGCCTCAGCTAAAATGATATTTGAAGGAAAGGACTTTATGTTCTCTACAATGAAAAATCTCTTTACTTCCTAAGACAATGTGTGGTACACGTTAGTGAGGTATGACCATTACATTCCATAAAACTCAACAAACATTTACTAAAGGTTTATTCTGTGCAGAAAAGAGCTATGCACAGGTTAGAAATAAAAAGTAGGTAAGATAATGTACCTTTCCCTGTGAAACTTGCCATATAATTGTGGGTCACATATAAAGAAAATCATAGACAATAATCCTTTCATTAAAGAGATGCAAAATGAAGTGCTACATATTGTTTGAGGAGGAAAAGGTTATCGCCGACCGGGAAGATCAATGAAGAGTTCATGGAGAAGATGATATTTGACTTGAGTTTTAAAGGACTGATAAGAATTTAGCTGGTGAAGGAGAGAGAATATCAGTAAATAATATAAAAGGCTGTAAATAATCCAGTTTGGCCACAGTATAACATTCATCAGGGGATATAACATATTATAAGACTGAAAAGTTAGGGTAGTGTCATACTATCAGAAGATTTTGAATGCCAGGTTTTAAACTTTATTCAGTAGATAAGACCTAGTAGGCTCTCTGAAGATTTTTAAATCATTCTTAACATACTGAGATTTCAGCCTATTTTCTAAACATTGAAATGGTTTGTTACTGGTTAAAATGTAAAAAGTGGGAGAGATTAGATGATCTTAACTACAACTAGAGTTGGTAGACACAGTTCCCATTGGATGAGTCAGAAGCTAGGCAATATCACGCTCACTTTGCATGCCTCACTGGGCAGAAGTGCTAAGTCTTGAGTTCTCTAGTGTTGATAGAGAGGCAACAACCTTCTTTAGCTCCTTCTCTCTCAGTAGGGCAGCACATCTCATTTTCAGAGTGGTTTGTGGATTTGTGGATTTATCTAATCAGAAACCAATTCTTGAGTCTCAATCCACTGGTGATCCCAAGTCCTTCCTGACTTTGTTTAAATTCAGCAGGGTCTCATCATGTTACCTTGGTATAATGAAACTGGTTCTCCAGAGAACAAGGTATAAATGCACTTGAATATTAAATACTATTATATTTACTTAGTGTAAGCAAATAGATGATACATAATAACAAGAAAACAATGATAAATATTTATTTAGTGACTTCAAATCCATTACTCTTTGAGACCCTGAAAATCCCAGATATAATAGTAGTTACTTCACACCCAAATATTGTAGGAAATTCTTGGTTACAAAACCAAATGAAAATATGTCCTAATAAGAAAAAGGCCACATCATAAAAAGAAAACAAGGTAACAAAAATTAAAGCCAAGTAGGAGGTAATTTTTAGAGTTATGATTTGGAAAATTCCTATCTTAACAAAGGATGAAGGTTATTACATGAGATAAAAATTATGCAATTTTTATTATTTTCAACTTAAAAGCTTTGTATGAATAAACTCAGTGTACTATAATAAAAAGAAAATTTCAATTTGGGAAAATTTTTGCATTAAGTATGTTTGATAAAAACTTATCCAAGAAATAGTGGCAATTGATTAAGACATATGACTAAAACCTCTTCTTAAATACATAGTCAAAGGTTTTAAGAAAAAATGTAAATGTTCAATAACCATGTGAAAAATCACTAATCAATAAATACAAATTAAAACAACCTTGAGGTTTCACTTAATTCTGAGTAAATCAACAAAGATGATAAAATTGGAAATAGGGACAGCTAGGTGGCACAGTGACTGAATTCAAATCTGGCCTATGACACTTGACATCTATTAGCTGTGTGGCCTTGGGCAAGTCACTTAACTCCAATTGTCCTGCCTTCCCCCCTCCAAAAAAAAAAAATTGAAATAATTCTTATCAGAAGGGTTGTGCAAAGTCAGATACTGTCAATAGAAAACTGAATTGGCCTAAGTATTCCAAAAACAATTTTGAGCTTTGTGAGAAAAATCACTAAATGATTGTCATCTTTCTGCAAACACATATTATTATTATGCAGTTACCCAAGGACATCAAAGACAGAGTGAAAAACTTCACATATACCAAAATATTATGATAGTAAATTTTATAGTAGCAATAAAACAAAAACCAAAACCCAAACAAACAAAAAGCTAAAAGCAAAATGGGTGTCTGTTGATTGGTGAATGGCTGAACAAGTTATGGTATATGAATATAGTAGAATATCATTGTGCCATAACAAACAATGATTATAAAGATTTGGGAGGACATATGAATTGATTCAGAGTGAAGTAAGTAGAACTAAGAGAACTGCATAAATAATGACCAAAAGGATATAAAGGAAAGTTACTCTAAAATACATCAGAACTTGGATTAGTGCAATAACTAATCTTGCTCCAACAGGAGTGAGAATGAAATGAAGCTCATTCTTAGCAGAAATGTTGAGAGGTCAAATAACATGTGATATATACTATTATATTAAGCCCATATGTCAGTTTGTTTTAATTAACTGTTCTCTGTTATAAAGGAGTGTTCTTTTGTTCTTTTGAGGGAGGTAGTATTGGAAAATGATAGCTATGTTATAACACACACACACACACATTTTTAAGCAGAAGGTTTATATGATCATATATACATTAGAAAGATAGAATTAATCCCAGTCCTATCTACTAGGAAAAGGTACAATGAAGGGAGGATGCATTTGACTTCCAACTTAAAGGATAGGTAGAGTTTGAAAAAGCAGAAATGGCCTACCATTAAGATATTAAAAGCTTAAGGAGTGAACTGATAAAAGATATAGAGGTGGGAAAATATGGGGCCATGTCTATAGAATGAAGAATCACCCAGTTTAGCTAGATTGTAGAGCTGGTGATGGGGAGTACAGTGAGAATGTGTTGGAACTGTCATTTAGTTGTTGTTGTTCAGTCATTTCAGTTGTGTCTGACTCTTTGTGATCTAATTTGGGATTTTCTTGGCAAAGTTATTGGAGTGGTTTGCCATTTCCTTCTCCAGTTCTTTTTGTAGAGAAGAAACTGAGGTAAATGGGGTTCAGTGTCTTGTCCAGGGTTACACAGCTGGCAAGTGTCTGAGATCAGATTTGAACTCAGGAAGATGAGTCTTTGTTCGACTTCAGACCTGTTACTCTATCCATAGTGCCATGTAACTGCCTCCTCTTCCCCTTCCCTATTCCCTAACTCAGCACTTGGTCTTTGACTACAAACTCCTTTTATTTTATTTTTTTCATATATTTTTATTTTAAGCTTTAATAAAAATGGGAGATAAAAAACATTGCCGTGTATATAGCAGATCATAAGAGAGGATTCCATATAAGACAATATATTTCCACTTCAAGAAAACCTATACAATATATACTACACATTGTTTCCAAAGCTGCCCAGCTTTTCTTTGCTTCCCTGTTGGTTTTCTTTTGTTCTCTGCTGTGTAATTTTTACTTCATTTTTCCCCTCTGCCCCTCCCCCAAGAAGGCAACAATTTAAGGGTGAATGTATGTACATACAAACACACATACATATATACATATGTGCTCATATGCATATCTGTAAGAACATACCATGCTTATTTCTACCTGTCAACTCTTTCTCTGAAGGTAGATAGCATCTTCCTTCACAGGTCCAAGTCTTTCCATGTTTTTCTAACTCGACTAGCTCATCATTTTTTTATACCACAGCAATAAATTCCAACTTAATCACATCCTGAGGGACTGTTTATGAAAGTTTTCCCCCAGTTTTATACATTCCTTCTATTCTTTGCTACATACGTTTTATTTATACAAAAATATTAATTTAAAACAATTGAAATTATCCTTTTTATGCTTTGATAATCCTCTCCCTAAAAATATAGTTTAAGGTCTGATACTACTGAATCAACTTCCTTTACATCTTTTTTTCCTGGTTTCTTTGAAGTTTCTGACCATTTTTTCTTCCAAATGAACTTTGTTATTATTTTTTCTAACTCAGTAAAATAATTTTTTTTAGAAATGTAATTAAGATGATGTTGAATAAATAGATTATTCAGGTAAAATTGTCATTTTAAAAATTACATTGGTTTTACCTACCCATGAACAATAAGTATTACTTCATTCATTTAAATGTGTTTATTTGTATGAAAAGTGTTTTATGTTTATTTCATATAGTTTCTGTGTCTGTTTTGGCAGATATACACTCAGATACTTTATGCTGTCTAAATGGTCTAGAACAATATTGAATAATATTGCTGAGAGTATAGTTTCTCTATTTTCACTTTTGATTAAGTCTATTCTATTTAACTTTGTCTGAGGTCGTGATTACAATGCCTACTTTTTTTTTCTACATAATAAATTCCACAAATGAAATAATGTGTAAAACTGGGGGAAAACTTTCATAAACAATCCCTCAGGATGTGATTTGTTTCAGGGAGTGATCAGTGGATTTTTTCTATTTCTGCTTTGAATTCTCATTCTAGAACTTTGGGGCAATTTCCCTTGATAATTTCTTGTAATATTGTATCAAGATTCTATTTTTTAATCATTTTTTGAGATAGTCTGACTATTCTTACATTATTTCTCCTCAATCTGTTCTCCAAATAAGTTGTTTTTCTTTTTTTTAAATTAAAAAAAAATTTTTTTGGGGGGAGGGGAAGGTAGGGCAATTGGGGTTGAGTGACTTGCCCAAGGTCACATGGCTAGTGTTGTGTTGTGTCTGAGGCCAGATTTGAACTCAGGTCCTCCTGGCTTCAGGGCTGGTGCTCTGTTCACTGCTCCACCTAGCTGTACCATCAGTTGTTTTTCTGATGAGATGTTCCACTTCAATTTTTTCATTCTTTTGTTTTGTTTTATAATTTCTTGGTGTCTTAGAATATCATTAGCTTCCCCTCTAAATTCCTTTTAGTGATAGGTACATATAAGGCTGACCAAGATTAGCGATCTTATAAGATTCTGGTTATAAACCCACCTTTGACTCACATCCATAGTGCTCTCTTTCCTCCACTTTGTTTCATTGTAAGAAGACAGCCTATAGTTAAACATCAGATGGTTCATTTGTTAATGAAAAATACTGCTCCTTGCCAACCCCACAAGTCTTAAAATATTTTTCTTTCTTCAAAGAAGGAAATAGATGGCATCTTAAACATTCTTCCTATGACCTGTCAGAGTAAAATATTTACTTGTTACAAATGTTCTCTCATTAAATGGGATTTATTATTGGATGCAGAAAAGGAGTCTTTTGTTAGTGTTTCTTCCCATACTCCTGTAAAGCACATTTTTCTCTTGGTACCTCTACAGAAAATAGAGCATGATTTTCTTGTTCTTGTGAGGCTGGAATATTGCCTAGGCTACACTAATATGAAGACTCCCCAAACTTAAAGAAATAGCATATCTGATCAGAAATTCTCTTTCATTATATAAAAGGAAACCATGGGAACACAATTTCCAATTTACTTGACCTAAGCCTAGTCAGCAGACTGCACGTGGTGTGTTATTATTTTGTTCTCTAGCTGTTTCAGTTATTCCATGTAATTCATCACCAGAGTTTTGAGAATAGAAAATGTCACCAAACTAGCAGAATTAATGAGGAGTTTCTTCTGTTTTCAAGGGCAGGTAGTGAACCATCATGTACGAAAAAAATTTCCAAAAATTTATTTAGGCTACTATTCTGTGGGATATGATTCAAAGACATGTACTTCTTATACAGGTGCCATTATGACCAATATTTGTTCCATTTAATTTTCCATCTATGAAAGTTACAAATAATTTTCTTTGTAGCACACTGGGATTAAAAACCTAGTTTAGGATTATTAACTAAAGAAAACAGTTAAATGAATCAATAACAACTGCTACTCACTGGTTAAATTTTCAGAAGTGTCTGCTATCAGTAAATTAATCAAATTCAACAAGTATTTATGAGTTATTCCACTTTTGATAAAACACTTTGCTAGGAGCTTCAAAATAATAACGAAAGGGAAAATAAGTTCCTTCTCTCAAGGAGCTTAACATTCTTATTCCCCCAAATAAACTACTTTTCTACTTAAGTGCAGAAAAGAATTCAAGAATATGAAGAATCACTCATGACAGGAACAACACACTGAAGTGGATCCAGGCCTAATACATTATTGAAAGGGTTTTTTTGGTACCACTTATTTCTTTTTATTTTAATATCATCTTAACTTTAAAAAGATTTTATTTGTAGCATGTGGAGTTTTTTTCACCTATGGGTCTCCAGTAAAACTATCCCAGTCTTGATTTATTCTGTGGGTCAGTACCCACTTAAAACCATAGGCTTGTGAACCCTCATTTTTTTCTTATGCCAAATAACTGGGGAATACTATTTCTTTCTTTATTTCTTTTCTTTTTTTTTTCTTTCTTTTTTTTTTTTTTTTTTGCTTTTTGGAGGGGGGAAGGCAAGGCAGTTGGGGTTAAGTGACTTAACCAAGGTCATTTAATCAAACAACAAAGCAAAAAAAAAAAGTTCCTACTCTCCTTCCCTCATGAATACATTCTCCCATGGTTTACTTACTTGGTTTACTTACCATTGGCGGGGGAGAGCACACATTTGTATGCAAAATGTGCAGCCATAGATCATGCATAGAAGTAAAACATGTAGGGAATATGTGTGAATAGGAAACATGTATGAAAAGGCACATAGCAAGGACCTATGGGTCTATGAAAAGTGTCTGAAGATTATATATGTTAGGAACAATGTGGCCAGGGTTAGCATGTGACTGGGACAATTTATACCTCTGATACTGAAGAGCTATGGATGTACGCTAGTGATTTTATTACACTACTTTCTTGTGGGAGTTACATATTTCTGCTCTCTAATGCATGTGCCTTCCCTATATGGTGCTCTATTGGTCCTGTGGTTACTGAGCTGCTTTTGTTACCATCTGCTTGTTTTCAGTTATCTAGACTCTTTAAGGATAGCTTCTATTTCTTATTATAGTGTAGTAGGGTGTAGTATTTATATTCTTGAGCTGAAATATCACTGCAGATGGTGACTGCAGCTATAAAATCAAAAGATGCTTCCTCCTTGGAAGGGAAGCTATGGCAAATCTGAACATCATACTAAAAAGCAGAGACATCACCTTGCTGACAACGATCTGTATGCAAAACTATGGTTTTTCCAGTAGCAATGTATAACTGTGAAAATCAGAATACAAGGAAAGCTGAGTGCCACAGAAGTGACACTTTTGAATTATGCTGCTAGAAAAGACTTTTTAGAGTCCTTAGGGCAGCAAAGAGATCAAATAAACCAATTCTGCAAGAAATTAATCCAGGCCATTTACTTGGAAGGTCAAATACTGAAGCTGAAACTCAAGTACTTTGTCCATATAATGAGATGATGGGAGAATCTGATGCTGGGAAAAAATGAAGGAAAAGAAAAAGGGAGAGCAGAAGATGAAATGGATAGTGTCATGGAAACAATGAACATGAATGTGGACAGATTTTGAGAGACAGAAGTAGCTAACCTGAAATCCATAGAGGGTTCACAGATAAATTTCTGAGGGTTTATTAACTTTAATAATGGGAAAATACAACTTAATTTTCACTAACCTTTAACTGAAATTTATTGTTTTCCTTAAATACAAATGAATCTTATAAGGGTTTTTTAGGCTTCACTAGATTGTCAAAGCAGTCCATGACACAAAAAACATTAAGAATCACTGCCTTCTAAGGTCTCTTCCATCTCTACCATTACAAATTGATGGCAGTCTGAGCATGAGACTATAGGGTCATGTATTTCTATACATGTCTAGATTTACTCCATTGGGTATTAAGTAGATGCATGCTTGGCTTCTTTTCTCTATGCATACTACACTCCATTCCCAGTGCCTTTATAGTTGCATGACTGATGGAATCAGGGACCTGTCTGAATAACTGGCCCTGATATTCCTTGAAGTAGTTACCTGGAAAAAAAAACAATACCCCTTATCTTTTTCAAGCTCTGTATAATATTTAAGGTGGCAGAAGAGTGGCATATCTTAGGTCTGGAGTCAGAAAGACTCATCTGCCTAAATTCAAATTTGGTTACAGATACATACTAACTGTGTGACCCTAGGCAAGTCACTTAACAATTTACCTTAGTTTCCTTATCTCTAAAATGGGCTGGAGCAGGAAATGGAAAACGACTCTAGGTTTTTGCCAAGAAAACCCTAAATTGGGTTATGAAATGTCAGACAAGACTGAACAACATTATATTTAAAAAATATATATGGAAGGAATTTGAGTTAGGTAAAGTACCCTCTTAATTCAACTTCAAAATCTTTTGCTTTACCTCATCATCTTATAGCTTTGATCAATTGTATTCTACTTTAGATTCAAATCCCTCCCCCCCCCCCAAGACCTAGAGGTGTGATTATTCAAGTTCTTTTTAACATCTCCTTCTTTGAATGGATTTGGGTTTTATTAAAGTATAGTGCATTTACTACATTTTCTTCTGTACTTTTAATTATCAGCTAGGTTATCTAAAGTAAATTGCATAAACTAGTTACAAGGGACATCTTTATGATAAATCTAGATAAGCACCTTAGGGGGTAAGAAATTGGAGACCAACTAATTTCTCAGTGGTATGAATTGTGTGCTTCACAGTTATATTTAGATCAGTGACATGCTGTTTCAATTTATATTCAGCTACACGTCTGCTATGGTAGTTCTTCCTAAATGATGATAATGGCAATGTCACCATAGTACTTAGCCATTAAATTCTGTTCTCGGGATAAGGAGTTCTAGCTAATACCAATTTTCCTTGATGAGTATAAAGAGCATATTTGCTGTGTATTTTTTTTTACTTGACAAATGAGCCATTCCCATAAGTACTATTTGGTCCATTTCATTTGTAATGATATCTTTTTTTTTTTTTTTGGGAGTTGGGAAGGGTGAGATAAAACTTGCAAAATATTTTTCATAGGTTTGAATTCTGGGGGGAGGTAGGGATTTAATGGGGAAGGAAAACAGGTATATATATATATATATATATATATATATATATATATATATATATATATATATGATGAAGATCTGGGAATTATAATGCACATATTCTACTTTCTATTCTAATTTTGTGTGATTTTAGCAATCTTTCCAAAGCCCAATTTACCCTTTTATTGGAATATATGCAGTGGAAAAGAAAATAGAACAAGGAGCAAATCGGCCTTCCTCCTCCAAGCAAGCTCTATCCTATCTGTTTATCATTGACAGTGTCATATCTTGTCTCTCTTCCCAGCACTTCATCCATTCTGTTAAAGAAGGTACTGAAAGAAGAGGTGCAAAAGGACAATAGTTAGGGATGGAAGGTGAATTGGTAGCCAAATGAATGGGAGTGATGCTCTCTTTCTTTGTGTTCACTCAAGCTCCACCATTCATCTTGGGAAGA